>VSWD01000010.1:71581918-71601452 GCA_033119305.1 Pinctada imbricata
ATTGGCACAATTATCCTCATCAGTTGTATCTTTATATCGTAAATCATGTAACCAGCCCGAGCACGCTGAATCCAAATAGGGTAAGGTTTTCGGTTGAATAATGCTAGGTTTACACTTAGCCACGATGCCCTACGATGTCTACGATTGAGCAAAATCGTGGAGCTCCACGATTCTATAAATAAAATTGGTCTTCGCACGCTCTCCGACGCTCCATCACGCTCTGATACGCGCTGTAGCGATTTGTTACGATTGTAGATAAGATCTGTTACGATTTGCATCCCGTTCTCTCAAGCTTCGTTACGTTCCCTTACGATTACCAAGATGAGCTATTACGCTTTGCCACGCTCTATCACGGTTCCCTACGCTTATCAAGTTTTGTTGCGATCTGTTACGATGCAGGACTACGATTTGCCGCGATTTAACACGATTTGATATGAAATAGACAACCAGTTTCAATACCACTTGCAATATCCGAAGAAGATTAAGCTTAATATCAAGGAGATGAATATTTTATATCGCAAAACGCAGGAAATGGCATTGATGAACCTTGTTTGATCTTTCTTTTTTTTCGATTATTAAAGTTAACATTTATTCTTAAGCAATTCAAATCTTTGATTGCGTGTATATATTTAACTCGTTCGAAGAAAATTAATGCAGCACCTCACTGATTATCAAGACTTCTTTTCTTAGTCTTCTTCATATGTTAAAAATTGTTGCGGATGTTAAAAACACTTTTAATCCATCAAAAACGGGTTGTCTTATTATAATTTTTATTTTAGAAATATTGGAATCGCAACGAATCTTGTAGATCGTGGACTGAATCGTGGAAACCGTAACAAATCGTCAAAGAGCGTGAGTGAAATCGTAGTGGACCGTAGGAGAACGTGTTTCACCAAGATCTCCTACGATCGCATATTACGATCTGTTGCGCTTTGTCAAGATCTGTTACGCTCTACTACGCTCCATCACGTTCACTACGCTCTCCTACGCTCTCTCACGATGCAAGGATCAATCGGGACAATCATAGCAAATTTTTTGAGAATCAAAACTTTTGCCACGATCTCTGCGATCTCCTACGATCATCACGATTCCACCACGCTCTCTTACGATCGTCACGATTCAACCCCACGCTCTCATACGATCTCTACGATTCACCTCAATCGGGGCGATCGTGGCTAAGTGTAAACCTAGCATAAACGGCTTAATGCAAACACCACAAAACCACAGCCTATAGTTATAACCTGTTAGAAAAGGTTATGTGGTCTCGTTTGATTAAGTGCAGTCTTGTGTGTATGTGTGTGTGTTTGAGCTCATCTGAGCCAAAGGCTCAAAGTGTGCTACTGTCATACCGGATCGTCCGACGACCGTCGTCCGTCCTTATGTGCGTTTACAGTCCGTTAACTTTTCACATTTTCAACTTCTTCTCTGAAACCGCTTGGAGGATTTTGAGGAAATTTTGAATGCATGACATACTAAAGGTCCTTAACAAGTTTGTTCTTTTTAGTACTTCATACCTACCAAGTTTCATTAAAATCCCTTTAGCCATTCTGGAGAAGAAGTCGAAAATGGCCTTGAAAATGTCGAAAAGTTTACGACGGACGCCGGACGGCACGCTATGACAATAGCTCAATTGAGCTTTGCTCAGGTGAGCTAAAAAAAGAAATATGAAAGAACATGTGTTGTTCTTCAGGTGTACAAAGTTTGAATGAAAAATAGTATAAAAACAAATTGACAAAATAAAAATTTATCAAAAAAGGTGTATACCAAGTTTCAATTCAATAACTGCAAAGGCAGCGATAAAAAAGTCAAGAACTGTCCAATTGTTATAATTTCTATGTTCAAGGACCATAACTCTGCTAAAAATGGGTCAATTTTTCCGAAACTTTGCTAAAAATATATTAATTTCTACCGAAACTCAAACTGGATCTGTAATTATTTATTATTTATACAGGAATATCTCAAGTTTCAATTCAATCATATAGAGTTGTATCGGATTAAATGACTAAATCCCTTTCTCAAGACCCTGGGGACCAGGGGCTCATGCACAAATAGACCACAGACCCATTATTAAGCAAAGATAATCTACTCTCTATCAATTTTATTTCCTGAGAAAAGGTGTTCCAAAGATTATACAGAGATATACTTAAGAAAATGACTTGTGTGGGTACGTTTCTGCGTTGTGCGAGCAGGTTACTAGTTAACTTGTGTGCACAGGATACTAATTTGTGCGTGCAGGTTACTAATTTTTGCGCGCAGGGTACTAAACCTGCGCGCACAAGTTGATAAACTGTGCGCGCAGGTTACTAACTTATATATGCACAGCCAATGTAAGTCCCTGGGATGTTACTATTGAAAGGAACGTGCTGCAATTTATGTATAAACACTCGTGACGTCACAATGCATAAGATCTTTTAAGAGCCATTCTCTGTAAAAACCAAAGAATTTTATAGGGGTGTTCAAATGACCACCTCAGATTTTAGTGATTTTGATAAATGTTGGTCAACATAAGACCTGTATTCAAAATTGAGATCATTTTCAATCATACATGTAACGGTTGCCATGGTAACGCACTGACTTGTTTGGCCCAATTTCAGGTGTTAAAAAAAGAGACAAAATGAGGTAGGTTTGTAACCCCACTGTTTTTAAATTAACTTATCAGCATTAGATTTAATGCAAACCTTCGACAGAGTAACCCAGGAACTTAATAATGAAGAGGAAAAATTAAAAGAAAATTATTTCCAAATATGTAAATTTTCAGGACAAATATGCGTAATTTTGCCAAAATTCACCAACTCGTAAATTAGCACTTTTCATGAGGTAACTACAAAATGATGCAGGCACTCGCGCCTGATATGATACTATTTTCAGATAATTCAATCCCGCCTCATAACAATATAAAAAAATTGGAGATGTTATTTTTGTTTAAAAAAATAAAGTTATTTTGAAAATTGTTACCATGGCAACATCTGCATTTTACTCGATTTCTGTTTAACGAGCAGCATTTCAAATTTAAAAAAGATAAAAATACCAAAATAGTATGAAAATCAAAGTTAGAGATCTCATGATATTTTAACGTCAATTGAGGCTGTATTTTGTAATCGGTTGCCATGGTAACCATGTCAAAAAGTTACAATATTCACTATTTTCAACATTTTCAAGTCATTTGTCTTTGTTCCTGTGCCTTATAATAAACAGAAATTAACGATTTCATTGTTTTCGTATAACAGGTATATTATATTTTGAAGAAATCATTAAATTGCAGAGGAAATGTATGAAAAATCCACATATTTCTACATAGCAACGCAGCATCTTTAGATGTACCGAATAGCAAAATGTTCATGAGTATGCTTTACTTTTCAGTTTCTATAATATTATCTTGAATTCTTCTATACTAAAATCATATTAAAACACATACCTAAACTTAAAATTCTAAATAAGCTCACTCGTAGTGTCTGATATTGCGAAAATGGCTGGTTACCATGACAACAAAATTAACTTATATTGATATATCAACTTCAAAATGTTGTCTGTATTTTCAAATTTTGCTTCTCTCTTGATGAGTACATGATAATTTTTTTTTTTTCAAATTGATGATGGATGCTATAACCTTTATCAAAATACATGAAACAAGTTTCAAAATGACGGTAGTTGCTATAGTAATTTGGCCATACGATCTGAAAAAGCATTTTTCGCTATTTTTGAAGCCGTTTCCTTAAAAAAAGGAAACATGCTTGCACAACTACTTTTACATAAATGACAAAGAAAAGTCTTATCTTTATTTTAGATTAAAACATTTTCAGATTACTTGACCTTTGATGCCCGTATCCAAGGACTCAAAGTGGTCTTATGTACATTTTTACACATTTGTTTCCATAGCAACGGACTATTTCCTAAATATTTGTGTTGAATTTTTCTTCCATGTAAAAAAATGTCTTATTGAATACATTTATTAATTATCATCACTTTAAATTAAAGTTCAATGATCTAGTAAAAAAAGGACACTAGATTAAGTCTAAAATTGCTTTTATTTTTGCTATTTGAGTTTATGTTGCCATAGCAACGATCACAATTTTTGTTCCAATGTGAATGCGGATGTTATATTTGCATAAAAAAAGCCCCTCAAAAATAAAAGTTATTTATCATTGAATTTTGAAAAAAAAAATGCCAAGAGCAATTTTTTTTATAAAATACCTTTGTTGTTGCTATGGGAACATATAGATTATACACTAAACCCAAAATTATTTATCTAACTTGAAAGAGCAATGATAGGGGACTAATAATTCATCAGTGTTTGTTTTAGATTATGCTGCATAATTGATGTATGTGACTTCAGAAACGCCCAGATATGCATTTTCTCAATGTGTAAAGTCTGTTTCCATGGCAACCTGGTGTGATATTAGGAAAAACCCTAACAATTTTTTACTTTTTGGGTCAGACCAAACCTTATGTATATTTTTATCAAACTCTTAGGCATGCCGTACTATGCCTCCCTAGTAAAAGTGCAAATACTTAGTACAGAGGATAGCTATTAACACTTCCTCTCATCTCAAATGCATGGTTGAATGATAAATACTTAAGCTACTGTCAAACTATCAAATCGACAAAAAAATTCAAACCTCCTGATGACTGTAACGGTACTGCCCAGTAAATATTTGAGATGGATATGCACTATTCATTTAAAAGAAACAAAAGTCAAGGCCAAAGATAAATATTTCAAAACACAATTTTTATGTCCCCGTAATCGAAGATTCATATTTCACATATGACTTTCTTGTGGCAAGAACTTTCCATGGATACAAAATTTAACCTTGTGTTCTCGACCTCAAAATGTGAACTACTTTTCAGCTGTTTTACCGACAAAGATGCCAGCGGGGGCATTCGTATTTCACAAACACATGTTTTTTCAGCTCCGTGTGTTCAATCTTGCCAAATTTTGGCCAACTCTAAATATGTTAATTAGCATAGTTTCAGAAAGCATGGGTGCTTTAGGTAATTTAACGTTCGTGTTGACATCGTAGTGTTTATTATCCATGGTATACCAGAAGTGCAGCATTAACCTTGATTCTTAATTTCATAACAATGAAATTTCAGTCAATTGGGGGGGGGGGGGGGGGGGGGGGCAACAATTTATTTCATCAACACACAAACTTGTGAAATATGACATTGAGTTCTGTGAGATTTGAAACCTAAAACGTTCTTTCTGAACACTGAACCCTGATATTTAATAAAAGCTAGGTTTTTTTCCTTGTTTTGCATACCTTTTTTTCTAAAAGAAATTTTCTGGACACATACCCCCTTTCGGAATAAAAGAAATCTGTATCTGCTAATATCAAATGGTCTTTTCAATGTTTTCAACAGAGAGTTTGTGATCCTTACTGTGTAAAACAGTGATTGAAACGGGACATTGAAAATTTAATTGCATATCTTTTTATGATTTAAAAAAACACCTTCTATCATCAGTATCGTTGACAATTGAAACCAATGAACAATTTACCACATTGCAGTTAATATAAGCGACATATCTGAACTGCTTTCTGATAAATGTTTATAGGATGGTTCCTATGATTTTGTACTAAAAAATCCAATGGACAGAAAAGAGGGATACAGTTATAGTTACCCTTTTGGTGTATTCAAAATAAACACCTCCCCTGACTTTGCCAAAAATTGTTGTTTCTAAGTTTTTACGTATAACTGTGCTGAAGTCCATATGCTTGACCCCCTCCCAACCTGATGCCTCTGATCCTCTCCCCTTGAATGTATTTCTAGAATAACTCATATACCAGAATTTGGAAATAAAATAGAATTGCAGAAAACCTGTACATCACACTACCAAAAGAACAATGGCAACTAATAAACCAGTCCTTAGATAACAGGAGAATCATCATGATTGATGAAATTGTACAGGATACGATCCCTTTTTCAATTAAAAACTAGAACTGCCCTTACAGTGATGAATTATACCCCCGCGGAATGTTTGTCTCTAAACGGATCCCCTATCCCTTATAGTTTAAAAGGAGGTCAAAGGTCAAGGTCACTAGGTTAAATGTCTTGGTATCAAAATGTAGTACTTATTATTGTTAATGTGTTTTATGAAATATGAAAGCCCTATCACTTATACTTGAAGAGTAAGCTTAAAGAACTTCTTAACCGGACGGACAGACGGACAGGGTGTTTCGTATATACCCCCAAACTTTGTTTGCGGTGAGTATAATTACAAATCTTTATTTTTTACATGTACGAGAGCTGATTGATATGTTTTGAGCCTCTGTTTTCTGACCAGTCAAGAGAAGGATTTGTTACACACCGGTGGCAAAAGTGTAAAATACTGAAGGGGATTATGTACAAAAATAATGCAAAATGTCTAGTAAAATTTAAATCCATCAATACGAGGCTCACAACATATCAGTCAGCCCTCGGATATAAAAAAGAAACTGTTTCCCTTGAATTCTCATGGATTTTTACAACTACAAAAACTTCATACCATTTGATTCAATGCTCATAAGGTAATAGAGATATTAAGATAGAAAATGAAACAAAATCATAATTGAAATTTTGTAGCGTGAAAATCATGACTATGACGTGTTGCTATTGAGAAATATTCATTTTTTCCATTCTTTTCTGTCTACCGTAAATTTAAAAATTTAGAAAAATAATGTACCTAGAAAATATCTCATACATTATATTAAAAGGTAAAGAGACTCCAAAAGATGATAGATTATAAAAACACAAAAATTGGCAATGAAATTTCACAAAACAGTTATCTTGAATTAGATGTATACACATATCTATATAGCGTTTTCGATCGAGTATTTGCGTTTTCAGAAGTAAAAAACTTTTGAATTATGGCGAATACACATTGAAAAACATGGTTGTCATGGCAACCAATCTCCAAATAAGATAACTTGATATTCTGAAATTAATGAAAGTGATATAAAGATTAGCATGTTTGATCAAGTTTGTACAATAATACAATCTTATATGTTCAGATGTTTGTTTGAAATAAGAATATATGAATTAAGAATTTATTTCCCAGTTTTTCGTGATTTTTCTTTAAAATTTACCATTTTCCCTTGAGTTTTATGACTCCTTTTTTCTACAATTTCTGTTAAAAGCTTCATGTCATTTATCTATTTAAAATTAATCCAATTAAACTTCGAAATATACACGATGAAAGATAGAAAAAGAAAATTTTAACATAATAATGATAATTTCACTGTCTATTAATGATAACAATGGTTCGTTGCTATGGAGATATCCTCGTATTTTTCATATATTTTCCTTTGAATTTAGTGATATTAGAAAAATAGAATATCCTATGTGAGTGAAACAAAAGAATTGTCTTTCTTATTTTCAAAAAAGGCACAGAAATAACAGGAAAAGACGAAAAATTGGTTTTAAAAGTGCCAATTTTGCCTTTTTAGACATGGTTACCATGGCAACCGATGATAAAAGATAGACTGAATTTCAATAAAAATGTCAGAAAAATTGAAAGCATCAATGATATACAAAAATTACATGTTTCTGTCTTCTATGGTCTGAGATACATTATGTTATTCATCAATCATATAAAATGCAGATGTTGCCATGGTAACCATTTTTGAATAAGATTTATTTTCTTCAAACAAAATAACATCTCTGGATTTTTTATATTTTCCTAATAGATAATCAAAGTTTCATTCAACAATATTCAATCACTTCACTTAGCCTGGGTTATTTTGCTATGCATAGCCGAAAATGATGATTTTTTGTGTTTTTATAAAATGTCAAAATATTAAAACTTTGTCGTGAAATTTGAATGATTTAAAAAGTTTTTCGACCATAATTTAATGGCACAACTTAAAGAGCAAGGTATCTAGTTTTACAATATGGATGAAAATTGAACAATTGAAATGGCTTTCCTGAGCAAATTGTACTTGAAAATAGTTTTTCATGCTCGTCAGAGCCCCCTTTTCTTGTCAAAATGGGATGGGGTGGTAACCATGGCAACGGATTGTCGTATACAAAAACAAATGTTATTTTTACCATCAGGGGGTCAAACTTGGCTAAGACACTCAAAATCATGAAAATCTGAGATGATCGTTTTTCGACCACTTTGGTCCTTACAGAGAATGGCTCTTAAAAGAAACACGTCGCGACGGCTGTTCTAACCTGCAAACTGAACCCGCGTCGAGATGAATTTTGACGTCACCCTTTTACCTAGAAAAAGCAATTTCAGAAAACAAGAATGAAACAGACAATTATGGTGCATATATATATATAGAATAAATGTCATAATTTGTGTTTTGTTACGGGTATGCAACACACATCAAGTGCATTTATCACATGAAATGCGCTAACGCGCATTACATGTACAATAAATGCACTTGCTGTGTGTTGCATACCCGTATAAAAACACAAATTAAGACACTTATTCTCTATGTGCGCCCAGGTTAGTAACTTGTGCGGGCAGGTTACTAACTTGTGCGCGCAGGTTACCAACTTGTGTGCGCAGGTTACTAATTTGTGTGCACAGGTTACTAAACCAGGGCACACAAGTTGATAAACTGTGCGCGCAGGTTACTTACTTGTGCGCACAGGTTACTAACTTGCGCGCGCAGGTTACTAACTTGCACGCGAAGGTTGCTAACTTGCGTGCGCAGGTTACTTACCTGTGCGCGCAGGTTACTGAGTTGTGTGCGCAGATTGTTTAACCTGCGCGCACAACTTAGTAACCTGCGCGCACAAGATGGTAAAATGTGCGCGTAGGTTAAAAAAATACTTTACTTGGCACTCCGGGGCTTCCGTACATGTATCAACAATGTAAATCTTGATATACATTCTATATGGAATGAAGTAAAAATCAGAAAATCAAATTGTTTTTTTTTTTTATTTCTTACTATTGTAAATTTAATCATTTGATTACTAATTCCAGCACATTCTTTGTGTCACAAAAATTCTTTAGACGTGATTTGACTTTATCTTATTTGTTCAATTTTTTTTTTGCATGCAAAAGTACATGCTAGTTAGAACATGTAATTCAGGATTTAAAGAAATAAGCTTTGCCTGTCTTTTCGCAAACTAAACATTTGTTTGCAGAATTTATTGACAACCCAACCGGTTCGTCCATCGGTAAATCCTTGATGAAAATGAGTTTGCCGTCCTCTGATATTTTCAATAACCGCATTGACTTTGCATCAATGACGTATACATTCTTTATTCTGTCAACTGCCATGCTTTTAGGCTCCCAATCTTCTTTAGAGTAAAATGCTGTTACGTTGCCACGATTGGAAATGTCCATGACTGATTTGCTGGTTTTGTCGATAAATCGTATAGGACATTCTGCGCTTTTTCTCAGGCAAATTGGATTTACTGTGGCATTTAATATGATTGTCTTTTTGAGGAGACCTTCCGTTGTGTATACCCTCATAAACGTTGTATAGACATTTGCAACCAAAATATGTCTCATTTCTAAGCCTTGTGCAATTGGAAATGGACCTGAAGAGAATGGACCAAAGTCTATATTTGTTATAATGGACCCTTGCTGACAAACAAGCAAATGCCTATTGCTGTTGCAAATAACAAATCTCCCGATGCATGATACATTAGTAATATTTTCTGCTTTAATTTCCCAAAGAAAATTATTTTTGTCGTCGAATACCTTAGCTACGCTGTTTCTTGTATCTCCGACAACAAATGAATTATCTGTCAACCAACAAACATCTGCAATGATAGGTTCTGATTTGTCACTCGGTATTTTACAAGTGCCAATTTCATGAAGTAAAATACTGTTTGATGACGAGTTTTTCAAATCATTATCGCTGCTTTTCTGACGAGGCAATGGATGGCTGCATTCGACAAGAGGTTCTACCGAAGGAACATTTTCCGATACTGTAAAAAGTCTTCCTAAAGCACTACCTAGACTTACAGATACTGACGGAGTATTCAGATCGCTGATATATTCATTGGGTACCTCCGTTAATTGATCGGAGCGTAGCTTCGCAGATATAATATCCTTAAGAGACAGGAGCTCAACATCATTCGCCTTTTCGCAGACTAGGCTGCACCTATCATATATGTGTTTCAAACTTGAATACTCTATGTCTAGGAATACGAAACACTTCTCGAGTTTCCCCTCTGGATCTTTATAAAGTTTCTCTACTTGAGATTCAGCATTAACAGCTTGTTCCTCTATTTCTTTAATGAAATATTCTTTTCCGAGACGGATTTTCTGCAGCAGATTCTCTTTCATTTTCCGTGTTTCATCCAATCTGTTTTTCTCCTTCATTCTGGCCGCATTCATCTTCCCACAAGAAGTGCTCAATGTTTTTAAACCTATTTTGACTTTTTCTCTGACTTCCTTTGATTGTTCGTTTGCTTTAACAACCTCATGCTTCATATGCTCTTTAAAGACACATTCTTCACAAGTAAGTACATTACATGTTTTGCAGAAAAAAATTAAAGATGTGTTTGCAGTGGAACAAGGCACCCGTTGTTGAGATCTTATTTCTTCTTCATGCTTGCCTTTATGTATGTCTTGCAGAGACTTGACCTCATGATCCTTTGTCATGCGTGTCATGTTGTGAAATTTCGAACACTCTTCGCATAGAAAATCTAAACAGGTGATGCATATTGATACAGCAACTGTACTTTTGTTACTTAACTGACAAAATGAGCATTTTTTATGCTCACAATTACCTTCAGTGATTCTAAGATAATCTATCATATTCTTAAGGAAAAAGTCAGGAACTGCCTTCAGTTCTTTGTCACCTTTCGATTTACAATATAGGCAAATGTTTCCTCGTTCGGCATCATCAATGCACTTTGAACAGAAAGAGTGTAAACATGGTAGTGTCTGTGGATCTTCAAGAATGTTACTGCATAAACTGCACTTCCATACATGTGAATCTAAAGGTGGTAGCTGTCCCATCGGTCCTAAAGTAAAATAAAAATGTTGCCAATTTGATCGATAATTCTGAACATGTTGAACGTAATGGACTTCGTTTTCACACACGGTATTTGTTTGCTTCGGGGGATAAAGTAAATTGAACAGAAATCTGGAATCAAAGTCAAAGTCATCAGTAAATGAAAGTCAAACAAAATCCATAAATCAGAATCCAAAAATCATAAAATGAAAAGGTATCCTAATTCTTGAAAATTATTCAACAAAGCAAAGATAAGGAGGTGATCCCCAACAGTGATAACAGCGGAACGCACTCTCATGAGACGAGAAAACGCGGACAAAAAGACGGATATAACAACACACCATAGAGACACAAAGGACAATACGATCTTAATGAACTATCTCCATAAGTGCAGTGTAAGAACAAAATTTATCATAGGTGGCGCCCACTCATCTTTAAAAATCAAAGTAGCTTAAATTAATTCAAATTAAAAAAGAAAGGTTGTCATACAACGGCTATGGAATCGGAACTAGTGCCTGTGTGGGATTAATCCAGAGGATGTATTCCTTTAGAAATACAACTATGCATCTCTATTTGATAAAACAAGAGACCCAAGGGGGTCACATCGCTCACCTTGAGCTGCAGACAAAAGAATGAGAGTGGATATTTTGGTTGAGGCCCCTTCAGGACTTGCTACCTGTAAGTTTTTTTTTGTGAAATTCTGTGCAGTGGTTGTAGAGGAGAAGTCGAAAAGACGTCATCCAATCAGAGCCCTCAGTGGCCATATTTGTTGACCGATGGTCACGAAAAATACAAACTTGGTAGAAGACTTTGAGAACTTGCTTCCTGTAAGGTTTCGTGAAATGCTGTGCTGCGATTGCAGAGGTGAAGTTGAAAATGTGTCAGCCAATCAGAGCCCTCGAGGGCCATATTTGTTGACCGATCGGCACGAAAAGCACACTTGGTGGAGGACCTTGCAAGCGTACTTGCTTTCTGTAAGGTTTCATACAATTCTGTGCAGCGGTTTCAGAGGAGAAATCGAAAATGCGTCAGCCAATCAGAGTCCTGGTGGCCATATTTGTTGACTGATCAGCACGAAAAGAGGACCTTGAGTACTTGCCTCCTGTAAGGTTTAGTGAACTTCTGTGCAGCGGTTGCAGAAACGAAGTTGAAAATGTGTCAGCCGATCAGAGCCCTCGACGGTAATATTTGTGGACCGACTGGCACGAAAAACAGTATTTGCTTTCTGTAAGGTTTCGTGAAATTCTGTGCAGAGGCCCCAGAGGAGAATTCGAAAATGTGTCAGCCAATCAGAGCCCTCGACGGCCATTTTTGTTGACCGATCGGCACGAAAAACACAAACTTGGTAGAGGACCTTGAGTACTTGCTTTCTGTAAGCTTTCGTAAAATTCTGTGAAGAGGCCCCAGAGCAGATGTCGAAAATGCGCCAGCCAATCAGAGCCCTCTGCGGCCATATTTGTTGACCGATCGGCATGAAAAACACAAACTTGATAGAGGACCATAAGTTATTGCTTCCTATAAGATCTAGTGAAATTCGGTAAAGCAGTTGCAGAGAAGAAGTTGAAAATGTGTCAGCCAATCAGAGCCCTCGATGGCATTATTTGTTTACCGATCGGCACGAAAAGCACAAACTTGGTTGAGGACCTTGAGTACTTGCTCTCTATAAGGTTACGTAAAATTCTGCGCAGGAAAAGTCGAAAATGCGTCAGCCAATAAGAACCTTTGGCGGCCATATTTGTTGACCGATCGGCACGAAAAACACAAATTTGGTAGAGGACCACGAGTAATTGCTTCCTTTAAGGTGTCGTGAAATTCTGTGAAGCGGTTTCAATGGAGAAGTCGAAAATGCGTCAGTCAAAAAGAACCTTTGGTGGCCATATTTGTTGACCGATCGGCACAAAAAAAACACACACAAACTTGGTAGAGGACCTTGAGTTCTTGCTTTCTGTAAGGTTTCATGAAATTCTGTGCTGCGGTTTCAGAGGAGAAGCCGAAAATGCGTCAGTCAATCAGAGCCCTCGTCGGCCAATTTGTCGACCGATCGGCACGAAAAACACAAACTTGGAAGAGTACCATGAGTAATTGCTTCCTTTAAGGTTTCATGAAATTCTATGCAGCGGTTCCAGAGGAGAAGTCGAAAATGTAATAAGTTTACGCCGGACAGACGGACTAAAGGCCCTGTCACAGTGTTCTGGACAGCGTTCGGCAATGTATGAAAAATTTTTACAACACGCTGCCGAACGCTGAGGTCGTTTATAAACGATCAAAAGAAAGCCGCTTTCTGAGCGTTCGCCTAACGCATGACTAACGTGTAACAGCGACTGCAAAGTGTTTACTTAGCGTGTGTGTAAGGTGTTTATAACGTATGTCAGCGTACGACAACGTGTAGACAGCGCATTTCCGGCGATCTCGACGTACGCGGAACGTGTGCCCAATGATCGCGCAACGTTCGCAAGACGTTTTGATAGCGTGTTGGAGCGTTGTATGAGAAATTTCAGTTACTTTGAGCTAGAGTGGTTAACATTCGTTTATACGAGGAAACTCTGTGCCAGAGGAAGAAAAAGAAAAACCTGGGTTTTTTTTGTTTTTTTTTTTTTTGCGTTAGATGTCTAATCCATGGTTTTGCATGATTTATATACCTTTTCCTCATCCGTCATCGCTTGTTTTGTCTTTATTTTATTACACATAATATCAATTCATTTAAAATTATCATGATGTCACTACACAACGATTTCAGCTTACTATGATATCACTTTCTTGTACTTTTTGTAACTAAGCATTTAACAATTTGTAAAAAGGATATAAACAATAAAAAAAAAATTGATAATTAATAGTTTCTTTTACTTTTGATGTGATTCAACTTGAATTTCAAAATCATTTTTCCAGTACTGAATTTGTCTAGTAGAAGAGATTTGGTCGCAACTCGAACGTTTCGTACACGTCGAGAACGCCGGGCAGTCGTTAGAGACACGCTCCATACACGTTACAAACACGTTGCGCGAACGCTAGACTATCGTCAATCTTTATTTTGCGAGCGTGTTCGGAACGTGTATGAACTTGTGAGTAACGCTCATGCAACGTATGACAGCGTGTGCATAACGACTGCATTGCGTTTGAGTAACGATCGCGGGGCGTGTAACCAACACGTTCGGCACATGCTGACAATTTTGTGCAGGCACAAAATTTTTCGAAGCCAATAGCGTTCGACAGCGTATAGCTCCATGTGAGAGCCCTCTCGCAACGTCCTCATGACGTCCTCGAAGCGTGTACGACGATCATCCAGCGTGTTAGCCAGAGACCTTTACACACTGCTGTCAAACGCTGTATTGTGATAGGGCCTTAACAGACAGGACGGCGTGCTATCAGAATAGCTTCGCTCAGGTGAGCTAAAAAAGATGATAATAATAATGATAATTGACTCATGCATGTCGTACCAAAAGGGGTGGCGGCAAAATCTGCCGTTATTGGTCCCATTTTTTTTTTTTTTTTTTTTTTTTTTTTTTCTTTTTTTTTGGCTATTTCCAAAATCTGTTTTCTTAGTGTTCATTGGTCTCGTTGGTTTATGTGTAGTCCTTTGTATTTGATGTTTCTGTGTTGTATGTTGGTGTTTCTTGTCCCTTTTGCCTCTCTTTCTGTGTTTGTCTGCTCTGTATTCTTGCATTGGGTGTTTTGGGGTTTTGCTGTGGATGCTGCAACCTGATGTTGCTGGAGATCCACTCCTTTGTTTTATTTTTCAAATACGGATAGAGATATTGTTCATTGAAGTTGTATCGGAAATATATATTATACAAATATGGACTTGATCGAGGTCATTATGTCACTATAATGACATAATGACCGAGACCAAGTCCTTATTTGTTATATTATATAACGAATAGTAAGGCAATAATGACTCAAAACAATCTGAACATAAAATTTTTAATCAAGAATTTAACAATTAAGTGCACTTTTTTGTGAAAAGTGTATCTTAACTTCTAAAATCAAATGCAATAACTATTTTATTTTTTATTGTAAATACTCAAATCAGGACAACTACCACACGGAGTCATTATCTTACGCGCTCCAGCCAATCAGAATCGACGTTACATCCTGGTTATATAATATTAACAATTAATACGAGTGTTATTTCCCGCCCAAATAGCCCACTAATACGAAATTAGTGTTCAAATGATAACAACCAGTATATAGAGCAAATGCGTGTAACAAAGTTAATATACTTTCCATGTACATTCAGAATATAAAAAGGAATGTCCCATATGAGTTTGAACCTGTTACATGCCCTTGCTCTGGGGCTTACAACATTATAGGTATGTTTGTCCCTTGCCCAAAATCTGAATTTCTAATATAAAGACATAGAGCTAAATTTTCAATAATTTTTCCCCTAACAGGTAGGGTTTTCGAGAAATCACATAGAATTTGTCCTCTTTTTTTTGTTTAGAAGAAGCATAATGAACAAGAAAATAGAACCTTTATCAAAATTTTGATTGGGGCCAAAAATGGTCATTTTCATGCTGTAAATTTATCTGCTCTAAAATGATGCTAATGAATTTGGAGACGTTAAACATTTGCCATACCCCTTTGAGAAGCACGCTCTGACAGGGACTAGAAAAAAATGTTTAGACCTCCGTGAAATCACAAAACACATAACTCAATAATGATACATATACCAATTTAAAATATACAAATGATTAATCTCAACAGATCTCTCTCGAAATTCGTTGTGGATGACGCCATTTAAATAAATAAAGAAATAAACCATATCATTTTAAAATGCTATTCCAGCTATGTTAAAGCCTGCTTAAGATAAAAATTTCTTGAGGAAACCGTTATCTCAAAATAGATTTTGGACACTGAAGACTCCTTAACAAAGCTACATGGACATATAGCCACTTCATCAACAGACAATGAGAAACATAGCACACTCCCACATAAAAGAATAAATAAACTTTAAGCAAAAGTGAATACCAATTGGAGATAAGATCAGGTGCACGGAGAGAATAAGCAGCCGTCACTCAGGCCATGCAGAAAAAGTAAAACCGGTGAGTGTGTCAAACTCGGTGGTATTTGGATGGCTCTAACCCCCCCCCCCCCCCCCCCCCCAAAAAAAATATCCCAAACTTCAGTGTAAAGTCCGGAAACATTTTGCTTGGACAAAGTCAGCCGCTAAGAATATACCCTTGGCCAAATACTTGTAGTTGATCGGTTACTCATTTAATTCCCATTGTTATTCTTAAGAAACGAAGATTCTGATTGGCCGAGAAATTTTGTTGATACCTGCATCAACCGTAACCGGAAGTACTCGCTTAGCAACGTCATAAGAAACGTCGCTAGCAACACAGTTTCAAAGCTGCAAAGTACGTTGAAACGCAACGAAATGAATTGATAGGTAATCATTGATTTTTTTTTTTTTTTTTTTTTTTTGTTGATCGAGGTATCAACACCAAAAATTGAGAGAAAACTTGTGCATCTTGCGCAACGATTGGCCATAGTAATTAAATAATTTATTTTACGTCCCGAACTTTTTTCTAAAAGGTACCCTCCCGCCAGGCAGGAAAACACACACACACAAGAATAATATGAAGGGATTTGGAAAGGATTACTGAAAACATAAAAGAAAATATCTTTCTTCAAGTGAGTTGGATAATTCTGACTTTATCACGGGGAGAATAAGCAGCCGTCGCTCAGGCCATGCAGAAAAAGTCAAACCGGTGAGTGTGTCAAATTTGGTGGTTTTGGGATGGCTCTAACACAAAGAAAATTCTCCCAAACTTCAGTGTAACATCCAGGTAACTATTTTGAGATAAACTACTATTATCTCCCTTTATTAATGATTGTTCAGGCATTTTATGGTATGTCTGGTCCACGTTGCCAGTTTATTTGTTCTTAAATGATGCTATTCAATTTGAAGACGTTTACATTCAAGATCATGGACTGATATTTTCTTACCTGAAAAATGCATGTTTACAAGTGTGTGGGGTTTTTTTTCTGAGCAATTTTCCTAAAAGCCCGCGGACTTAAAACAAAATATTTGAATACTGTGGCCTAACGAAATCTAATTATGAAGCGGAGTTTAAGTTAGAATGTGCTAAGGTAATCAGCAAATCTGGATTATTAAGAGTTATTCTCTGTAAGCATAACAAAATTCTCAGATAATTTGGAAATCGCATGTCTCAGATTTTGATGATTTTCATCGCGTAAGGTAAGTTTGACCCCCTGGTAAAGAAAATAACATTAGTTTTTGTATATAGCCATCCGTTGCCATGGTAACCACCCCATCATTTGTCCAGAAAATAGGCTTTTGAAAGCTCGAAATGAGCCACTTTCGCCTCCGTAATTCACATTTGTAGTATTTAGGTGGGTTATATTTTCACCTATGATGAAAAGTTACGGACATTGAAAAATGGGGAAAAGTAATATTATTTTAAGGTAAAGTGTCCATATTTTGACATTTTGGAAAAAAAAAAATGGAATATTTTTAGCGATGCATTAAAACATAACGCAGCATAAGTGAAATGTTGGAGTAGGCCCTAATGAAGCTTTGATCCATTATGAAGAAAATATAAAAAAAAAATCCAGAGTTGAAAATGGTTATCATAGCAACTTCAGCATTTTACATAATATATGTTTTACATTAAGTATCACAAATCATGGAAAAGATAAACAACCACTTTTGATATTAAGCAATTTCACAGTTTCTGTGAAACACTTGATATCAATTATGTTGGTATTTTATCATCGGTTGCCTTGTTAACTGTGCCGAAAAAGGTACAATTTATACACTGTCTATAAATTTCCAGTTTTTTTTTTCGGGTTTTCTGTACATTTGAATATGATTGAAGAGACATGTCTTATGTTTTTCTATGATTAAATTTCCATTTTTCCAAAATCATTGAAGTTCGTGAGAAATATAGAAAAAATGCAATATTAAGTATCTCAAATCGCGCGAGAGAAAAACAATAAATTTTGGTATTTGAATTAAGATATCAATCACAGTTGCCGTGACACTTTTTCATATTAATTATGGTGGTATTTTAATCATCGTTGCCATGGAAACCATGCCCCAAAAGGTAGAATTTATACTTTTTATGCAAATTCCCAATTGTTTTTTTTTTTTTTTTTTTTTGTTTTGGTGTGAACCGAAGAGACAATTCCTATTTTTCATTATACAAATGTAATTAATATTCCATATTTCTAAAATCATTGCATTTCTTGAGAGATATATAGAAAAATACAAGAAAATGTCCACAAACAATCATACATGATACACAGCAAAATTAAAGATATGATGTATGGTATGCATGTCTGGTCCAGAAATATGGAATATTAATTACATTTGTATAATGAAAAATAGGAATTGTCTCTTCGGTTCACACCAAAAAAAAAACAACTGGGAATTTGCATAAAAAGTATAAATTCTACCTTTAAGAGCAGATAAATTTACAGCATGGACCAGACATGCACGTTTCGGGTAATAAACCCTCGTCAGTGATCGGGTAATAAACCCTAGTCAAAACTAATCCTGAACCTATCTGCTCTTAAATGATGCTAATGAATTTGAAGACGTTTAACATTTGTACCACTTGGTGAGTGTCACTGATGGTGGACCAGGAGTCCCCGAGGGCACATGTAGCCAAGTTCGATAGTAGTGTAAGAAGTCCCGCTGGGTGGGTAGTATTTTTAGAACTGGGGAATTCCGGGATTTGAGTATAGGAAAGGGGAATTCCGAGGGGAATTCCATGTTTATTTATAGAATGGGGAAGTCCATGGTAAATTCCTAGGGAATTCCCAATTCTATATTAAGTGTTTGGAAAGTCCCAGACCTATATTTAGATGTTATTCTAGAAAATCATGTATTCGTGGAAGAGAAATTCTCCTACAACTAGATGAAAGAATGAATAAAGACAAATTGAAAGTTTATACATATTTTATTCAACATTGTACATATTTCAGAAAAAAGTCTATGCACTGTACTGTGGCCTCACATTCTGACTCGCCATAGGTGGGCGTCCTCTGTTTGCTCCATAGATGGGTCGTCCTCTGTTTGCTCCATAGATGGGTCTGGGGTAATTTGGCCTGTAGCTTCCGTAGTTGTTGGGTCCCTGATATGTGTTGTATTCCTGTTGTACAGGACAGTCTCTGGCCCAGTGTCCCGTGCCTTGGCACTTGTAGCAAATGTCGTCTGCTTCTTGGGCGGCTGAGGACATTCGGTAGCAAATGTCCCTCTTCATTGCAATTGTAACATACGTATCTGGCTTTCTTCTTGGGTGGTTCGTCTCCTTCTTCTGCATTTCTCTTGTTATCCATCAATGTTTGGATGTCGGCTTGCATCTTGGAAATGGATGTCTGTACATCTTCCATCATGGCAGTCATGCGCTGACAATTGCTATGGATGTCGTCCATTCTGTTGTCTGCAGGCTGCTGTACATTGCCGTTTGGCCATTGGAATTCAAAGTTGGTTAAATCAATATCAGAAACTTGTTGAGAAGTCATCTTAGTTGTGTCTCCTATGAAGCACATAGCATGAATGACTGGCTTTGAAAATGTGTGTGAAATATATACTCAAATCATTGATCTAGATTGTTTAATCTAATTTGCATATGTCCTGCCAAAATTATGACGTCATCAATAGAACG
>VSWD01000010.1:71601952-71619368 GCA_033119305.1 Pinctada imbricata
TCGATCAATTTCAGTTGTTCGTTTCTTCAAACGCATTCGAAAATTTCTGTTTACTAAATTTTCTCAAAGTACTGAAACCTGGATCTTGTAGCATCATATTCCCACCATCTTGCTGCGTCTCTCGGTATATTTTGGACATAATTTTCTTAGTCAAAGGATTACTGACGAGGGTTAAATCCCCGAAACGTGCATGTCTGGTCCATGCTGTAAATTCATCTGCCCTTAAATGATGCTAAAGAATTTGAAGATGTTTAACATTATATTAATGAGTGAAAGAAGATCCTGACGATAATCTCAACGGCACTCATAACAGAGTACAAAACTGAGCATCGAAGGACCCCTAGCAAGACGTCATAGGTTCCTTCCACTACTTTCCACTCTCAATATGCGATGAAGCGTCTGGCGGAATGCGATGAAACCCTTGGTGCACCAAGATGCTAGCAAGATAGAGGTGGGACCAGGTCCCCGCGGGAGGAGTAATCATCCCCTGTTGGCTAGCCGCACCCTCCGTTGATGCTTACGTACGAAAATGAAAACAATATATAAAATACATGCACTTTCTGAGGTTATGTCTATATAGAAAGTGCTATGGCGACAATGTTAGGGAAAATCTTCAAAACACTTACTGTCAAACCTCCTCGCGGGGAACTTTTTACGAGCTCCACAAGGCAAAGTGCATACGTGTAACACAAATGAGTGAAAGAAGATCCTGACGATAATCTCAACAGCACTCACAATAGAGTACAAAATAGAGCATCGAAGGACCCCTAGCAAGATTAGAGGTGGGACCATGTGTCCGGGAGGAGTTAGCATCCCCTGTTGGCTAGCCGCACCTGCCGTCGATGTTCACGCACGAAAATGAAAACAATATATAAAATACATGCGCTGTCTGAGGTTATGTCTATATAGAAAGTGCTATGGCGACTATGTCAGGGAAAATATTCGAAACATTTACTGTCAAACTCCTCGCGGGGAACTTTTTACGAGCTCCACACGGCAAAGGGCATACGTGTGACACAAATGCTCAACAGCACTCACAATAGAGTAAAAAATTGAGCATCGAAGGACTTCTAGCAAGCTAGAGGTGAGACAAGGTACCCGGGAAGAGTAAGCATCCCATGTTGGCTATCCGCACCCGCCGTCGATGTTCACGCACGAAAATGAAAGTAATATGTAAAATACATGCACTGGCTGAGGTTATATCTAAATAGAAAGTGCTTTGGCGACAATGTCAGGGAAAATATTCAAAACACTTTCTGTCAAACTCCTCGCGGGGAACTTTTTTACGAGCTCCAACTATTAAGTATAAAATAAACATCAAAGAAGTACCTATCAGTTATTCATTGTCAAAAAAGGTTAGACAAAATCATAAAAAAATTCCATTGGAATGAACAACATTCCGAAGTGAGACCATGTGCCAGGGGAGAGTCAGCGTCTCCTGATTGCATGCAACACCCGTCGCAACAGCTCCATGAAAACTTGTTCAATTCGGCGATTGTCTCGATGTACATATTGGTAAATATGTCTTTTGTTATTATGACTGTCAACCAAGTAAACACACGCATGTTTTGAGAACATGTAAAAAATATTTCAGTAAATGTTATAGAAACGTAATTTTGTATGGTTCCAGAAATACCAATAAAACATTCTTGGAAACATTTTATTTTGTTCAGCACTCTTAAATATTGTTAAAACGTTTTAAAAACATTCTATACAACTGCACAGTGTTTTAAAAATTTTCATGGAATGTTTTGCCAGAAATATTTCAACAGAAACCTGTTTGAAACCATTCGAAAATATTTCATGTTTTGCGCTACCTGGGATTCAATCGCAATCCAGAATGTCACTCATCATTCTGGAAAGAGGGATCTGATATGCTTTTATAATATCCCCGTAGCGACTGAAGAACTTCTTTAACCTTGGGATAATGTGATGTGATACCGTCAAGTCATAAGCAACAACATACTAAACAATGAAAGTGATCGGACAATCAGTTCAGAAGATATAGTCCAGACACGATGTGTGTCAGGCGGACAGACGGACGCGAAGGCAAAAACAATACATGTATGTCTCTCCCCGTTGGGGGGAGACATAATCTCAGAGTATTAGATTTTACTATAAATTCTTCAGGAATATACTGTTTTCGGAAGGAATCTAAGGATTTACATGTCATGATATAGTGGTATTCATCATCGATATCTGAATTACAAATTGTGCATAATCTATTACTTCTCTCAATATCTAACCATCTACCATACTCTATGGGTAATTTGTGATTGTTTGTTCAGCACTTACCAATATTGATATATTTTTCTTTGAAAGATTACTAAAGATATAAAAAGGTATACAAAAGTTATAATTGGTGAACAAATTGTAGGATGTGCCTTTACTTGAATTACAACAATCTGACTCTTGTTGAAATTGGTCATTCAAAACCTGTTTCACTTTATTTATTAACCATACATTATTCTGTGCATTCTGTTCCAACCAAATATTATTTACACTACAATTTTGTAATAATGATTTCACATAATTGACCTATTTGAACAAAAATCCTTTCTGTGACATGTTATACATAAGGTTATACATGATACAAGATAATTTCGACTGTTTTCCATTCAAAATTTTACACCAATAATTCAAAATTCTAGATTTCACTTGAATACTTATGGGTTTTCTATTCAGTTCACCATAAACCATATAATTTGGAGTGCTTTGTTTCAGATTATTCAGATTATTAGTTCGGATTATTGATGGACAACATCTATGTATCTGAAGGTAATATTGAACGGAGATCCTAAGTGTTTTCGCCTTGGTCTGATTGAAGTCAGTATTGTATGAATATAAGAATAATTCCGCAAGCAGTGGGGGCGTAATTGGTACCCATGGGGATGCCAACTACCGGTATCTTGTGAGTACGAATCCTCCAAACACCACAAAAATGTTGTCAATCAAATCTCACAAATCCGGATGATATCGTCTTCGGTATGCTTTTTGTTTGAATCAGTGTTCCTTCAAAATCCCAAACAAATGTAGAATTTTTTGAGAAATGTATTTAAAAAATCATAACTGATACACTCAAAACTTCTTGACTAGCTTCTTCTTTGAGGGAGGGGGGTATTTTGTGAAGTTTGAAGCAAAAGATTATTCTAAAACTTTATGAAAAAAGTGTTTAAAGAATTTCCAGGGTGAAAATTATGAAAATATATGGGGATTAGCTGTATTTTCCATAAAATCACGAAAAACTGGGGGGGGGGGTCCTTTAAAGACAAACAGAATTGTATCTTTGTGTATACTTCATTTATTGTGATGATTATCCATCAAGTAGATTGATTTGGAAAGTAAAGCTATCTTTATTTTGTAAATTGTTACCATCCCAACCATGCTTTTCCAGATCTGATTTGTATGTTTTCCGCAGTTTCCAATTATTTTTCCTAGTTTTCAGAGGAGAAATTCTCCCAGTAAAGGTATTTTCAGCAAGGAAACAATATAATTGACATGTATATATCACTTTCTTCTTTTAAAGTTTCTTATCGGTTACCATAGTAACCATGTCCTAAAACTATCAACTTACACATTGAATTCATTTTTATACCCACGTATTCTGAGATTAGGGGCAAATTATTTTTACGCTGTGCGTTTGTTTGTTTATTTGTCCGGTACGCTAGAGCATGTGCTGATATTTTTGATTTTCATCGTAGAAATTTACAAGTTACCAAGGAACTTTTAGGTCAAAGATTCCGCTTTCATGAACTAGTTAAGACTCTCTGGAAATTTTACAAAAATTACATTCTAATTTCTAATTCATTCTGTTCGTTTCACGCATTCTGATTGGTTCACAGGATTTCTACAAGCATGTATAACGACGATATACATGCCGCAAACCGACTCAAATTTGCACGTTACAAGTTTTAAATAGCGCACTTTTTGCGTATTACGTCATGCTTCACTTTGTTCTTTGCTCCTGTGACGTCATACTGTGAAGTAAAACTACAAGGTATGAGCTTGCAAATGGCGTTCTCCACATGTAAACAGCAGAGAGCAAGTAAGTTTTTTATTGATTACACTTTTATTTTTCGCCATTGTAATAAATACGTAGCAGTTGTATTTCATATTTTGCAGCGTAATAATTTCTGTTGGTCGTTGTTAGTCCTCCGTAGCAACGTCACCTCTAAAGCGATACGTGAGACCCTCTGAGGGGTATAACAAGTTAAAATATGTCACATGAATTAGAATAGGGATAAACGTACTGTGTTTTTGTGGTTCCGACAGGTATATGTTGGATATCCCCTAAAACAGCTTCTTTTAAAATTTGGATCACTACAAGCAACAGAGTATATTACTTTGGATATTGCACAACCTTTTATTGCGATATGAGAAGGATCAAAGGTAGACAACATAACCATCGAAAATGCGTCAAAATCATCAAATGCCTTTTTACCGTGGATATGATCCTAATATCATTTAATTTCCATTGTCATTTTCAAGAAACGACCATTCTGATCGGCTGAGAAATTTTGTTCATACATCGATCAACACAATTTTTCACGGAAGTCTATTTATAGCCCTATTTTTAGAACCGGGGGTTCCCTCAAGCACGAATGAACTCGTTGCTGAAAATACAATTTGTTGATGTTTGGTTATCATTTCAAGGGTACCATTTCTTTTCTACTTACTGAAAAATTAACTGTGCATGTAGAATTTCCTCAAACTGGTCCTTATTCCAAAGATATAGAGAGACGATCGTTCGCTGTTTAAATAATAGCGGCTGTCATAACTTGTTTTGGCAGACATATCACTACGAAACCCTCCGACTTACGAAATGTAGTGCGGTGATTGTTTTTAGATCCAAGAAAACAGTCTGTTTTCCATAAGTAGATGATAATAAAATGATAAAAAATGAATCTTATAGCGAGCGGAGCTCGCTGCAAAGGCCCGAAGGGCCTTTGCGAGCGAAGCTCGCCCTTATGGTAACGCGTATACACATATCTTATTGAGAAAATATGCTGAATCAAAGAATGAGAATGTACTACTATGCTTTCAAAAACTTTCGTCCCCTCGCAGACAGAGTTACTGCGGAGATGCTGGATATTGCCATTTAAATTTTTTTTCGACTCCAAGTAGACGTATATGTTATACTCAATTTTTGTTTATAAGTTAAGTTTATTGAAAATATTTTTCGTAAATCAGGTAACGATAAAGCATCATCAAGGCGGCGTAACCACGGGAAATCCGACATTTCCGGTTTTAAACGAGACGTTTCGCTCTGATTGCTTTTCTCGTCTCGGGTGGTTTCGTACCAGTTGTCAGAAGTCGGAATATGTTTGTTTTTTCTTTTGTTCTTAAGTAATTTATTTTCAGCTAGCCTAAACATTATTCTTAAATAATAAAAATGAATTATAAAGAACCATATTTTTAAAGAACCATATTTTAAGCCCATCCCCTCCCCTTCAAATGTTCATCTGCTGGTCTAGATCAATTTTGAAAATGCTTCCGTGTTTCCACTCGCCTTATACTACCTTTTTTGGCAATCATCAAACAGAAAGTTTTGTAAGATAAGATAAACCATCATAGTCAAAATAAAAAAGAAAGATTTTTTTTATTATCATATCTATTTTCTCTCCGCTCGCACAAAAAGGCATTGCCTTGATTCATATTATTTTTTCTGTTGATGCAGGTATCACCCGAAAAATATCACCCGAAAAATTGGACAGAAAACTGTTGCATCAACGCGCTACGCGCATTGATGCAGTTTTCTGTCCATTTTTTTCGGGTGATACCTGCATCAACAGAAAAAATATGATTCATTTCTTAAGTCATCAGACGGACACTAGGCTTTGTACTTGACCAATCTACAGTCTTGTACCAGCGCATTCTTAAGACTTGCACTCTTACTGACTGTGGCGACGGGACTCCATGACGGGCCCTCTTTAGAGAGGACAGGACTCCGACCACCTGTCCTCTCTGAATGTCAGTCGGACTCCTCGGTTTATAACATGTATGAGCTCGCTACAGCCGACAGAGCACGGACTGTATTACGTATGCTCCCTTTTTATATCCATTTACATATTCATCTGCGTTGCTTGGGCCTCTACGCTTTGCTGTCTTCTTTGTGTGGTCATCTTATTTTACACTAGAATTGTGCGTTTTTCGAGGCCTTTTTGTAATCGGAAAGGGGGGATGTTGCATAATCCGGATGCTGCTTGCGTAGCAGATGGTCGTCCTAAGTCGGCACCGGTTGCCCATTGGTCTCGTTGGTTTATGCGTAATCTTTTGTGTTTGATGTATCTATGTCGTATGTCTTTTTTTCGACTCTTGCTGTGCTCGTCTTTGTGTTTTCTTATTGGATGTTTCGGTGTTTTGTTGTTGGTACTGCTACAGGGTCAGGTTGAAGACCCCCTCCCTTCTTTTCTCTTTGTCCACAGACATGGAAAATCTGCCCTGATTTTAGAACGTTTTAGATTTCGATTGTATTTCGTATCAAGGAAGTTAAATGTGTGGTTGTTTGAAATACCAAATAAATATTTTAATTCACGTGCAATACACCGAAAGATATGGCTTCAAAATCGGCTTAAAATCGTAAAATGCTGAAAAATCGTAAGAAATTGGCATAATTCTGGTCAAACTTTATGAAATTAAGTAGGGCGCCAGCCCTCACCCACAATAATTTTTATAGAAAAAAGTTAAATTTGCAATCTATCTTTCGATCAACATAAAATTTATGTTGGGGGAGGATTGGCGCCTATACTTATTTTTAAGATTTATGCAAAAGATAAGGCGATTTTCCTTCATTTTCCGTCATGCAGAGCAAATGACGCCAAAATGTGACGACATAACTAACGCACGTGACGTTTTATTTTTACAATGAAAAATATTTACTTTCTATATCGACAGATATTTGAGATAAATATAAGAGATACTGAACCATAAGTTTCACTGTTCATTGCTTTGCAATCCGACCAAAATTCATTAAGTGTGTAATTTGAACGTTTTTGGACAAGGAAAATAAAGTAACTGATATCAAATTGACGACTAAATTGTCATTAAAATGTCGATAATGTCGTTTCCTTGATGCCGAAAACCTAAATTGGGATAATTTTTACTCTGAAGTTACTGCAGTATTAGCTGAAAACTCGAAAAATAGTTGGAAATTGCAGAAAACATACAAATCAGATCTTGAAAAGCATTGTTGCTATGGTAACCCATTTACAAAACAAAACAGTTGACTTTAAAATAAATTTAATTGATGGATAATCATCATAATATATTGAGTATATACAAAGATATAATTATGTAGATCAATACATATAAGAAAATTTGTTTCGCAGTTCTTTTGTGATCTTATATAAAAAAAAACTAATCTCCATAAATCTTCACGATTTCCGCGCGAGTATTTCTTTAAAAAATTTACAGAAACACGGAAAACAGAAATTGGCATAAAAGTGTAAATTGTACCTCCTTGGGCATGGTTACCATAGCAGCAGATGATAAGATATATTAAGAGTGTCAAAGGAAATGTGAACTTGCTTAATATAAATAATTCTAGATACATATATACCTAATGTACAATGGCTTTGTTTCGGCTTTGCATAAGTTATTTATGTGTGTGTTCCTTTTGATGGAAATTGCATTTTTGTTTCTATATATATTTATTGATTTTAGAAACATTGATAATGAATGATAGGAATAACATAGGAACTGTCTATTTAATTCTATTGAAATGTACAGAAACACTGAAAAACAACTGGAAATTTGAATAAAACGTGTGAATTTTTTCGTTTTTGTCATGGTTACCGTAAGAACCGATGGTAAAATACTACCAAAATTAATATATAAGTGTGACAGATACTGTAAACTTGCTTCTATTTTGTCTATTTCATGATTCAGGATCATTCCAGATGGTAAATGTAAAACATATATCATTGCATTGATTTGGCTGTGTATCAGTTATGATTTTGTGCGCTGCTATGGAAAATTTTTTGCATTTTTCTATATATTTCTGAAGAAATTAAATGATTTTAGAAAAATAGAGTAATAATTATACAAGAAACATAGGAATTGTCCCTTCAATTATATTCAGATGTACAGAAAAACCGAAAAGCAACTGAAAATTTGCATAAAAACTGGAAATTGTACCTTTTTGGGCAATGTTACCATGACAACCGTTGATAAAATACTAACAAAATTGATATAAAAGTGTCACAGAAACTGTGAAATTACTAAATATATCAAAAGTGGTTGTTTATCTTTTCCATGATTTGATATACTTAATGTAAAACAGGTATCATGTACAATACAGGTGTTGCCATAGTTACCATTTTCAAATTGATTTTTTTTTCTTTAAACGAAAAAAATCTTTGATCGCTGGGCGATATGAGTCCCCTACCGGCATAAATCTATGTCCTGCAACTCTGCTTTCAACAATTCAATAAACACAAATTTTAAATTGACTTGAACTTGCACCAAAAGAGGAATGCCCACACATATATCAGTTCATTATCTTCAGTAACAGAAAATGTCTGGAAAACTTATATATTGCTAAGTCAAGGGGTCATACATT
Source organism: Pinctada imbricata (assembly GCA_033119305.1). Classification (NCBI taxonomy): domain Eukaryota; kingdom Metazoa; phylum Mollusca; class Bivalvia; order Pterioida; family Pteriidae; genus Pinctada; species Pinctada imbricata. The sequence continues at coordinate 71,610,513 of VSWD01000010.1, forward strand.
TTGTAAAAATAGATAAATCAAAACCCAACTTGAAATTGATCTGTATCACTCGAAGACCAAAAATCATTTCAATATCTACAACAACAGCCAAGGAAAGTGCGGAAAACTGAAAATGTCATGAAATTTGCTAAGTCCAAGTGCCATAACTCTTGTAAAAATATGTCAATCGAAACTTAAATCTATCTTGATATGTATCCCACTAAGATGTATTCACATACGACAAATCAGTTCCTTATGTTTAATAACAGCAAAGAAAAGTCCGGAAAACTGAAAATTTTATGAAATTCGCTAAGTCCAGGGGCCATAACTCTTTTGAAAATATGTCAATCAAACCCAAACTCAAACTTGACCTGTATCACACTAAGATGTATTTATACTGCAAAAAATCAATTCATTTTCTGCAATAGTACCGAATAAAGTCCGGAAAACAGAAAATTTCATGAAATGTCTTAAGTCCAAGGGTCATAACACTTGAACAAATAGGTCAATCGAAACCAGACTCGATCATGCTCTGTATCACACTAAGATGCATTCATATACCAAAAGTCAGTTCATTATCTGCAATAGGACCGACGAAAAGGCCTGTAAAACCGAAAATTTCATAAATTTACTAAGTCCAAGGGCCATAACTCTTGGAAACATAGGTCAATCGAAACTAAACTCGAACTTGATCTGTATCATATTAAATGTATCCACATAACTAAAATGAGTTCAATATATGCAACAACAGCAAGAAAAAGTCGGAAGACTAAAGTGTGACAGACAGACGGACACACAGGATGGAAACTATAAGTCCACTCCGGCAAGCCGGTAGGGGACTACGAATATATATGGATTTTTTCCCTCATAAATGATCTTAGTTTCATTAGAGCTTACTACAACATTTCAATTATGCTGCGGTTTTTTTTCTATGCATCGCTGAAAATAATGCATTTTTATGTCCAAACCTTTTTAGAGACGACAGGGCCCCGACGACCTGTCCTTTCTGAATGTCATTCGAACTCCTCGGATGATATATATATAACATGCATTTGCTCGCTACAGCCGGCAGAGCATGGTCTGTATTACGTACGCCCCTTTATATATCCATTTACATATTCATCTGTGTTGCTTGGGCCCCTGTGATTGCTTTCTTGTTTGTGTGGTTATCTGACAGTGAGGAGGTTGTTTAACACTACCATTGTGCGTCAAGACCTTTTGGTAACAAAAAAACGAGGGAGGGTTGTGCGCACGTAATCCGGATAATCACACCATTTGCTGCTCGTGTAGCAGATTGCCGTCATATGTAAGTCGGCACTCGTTGCTTTATGTGTAGTTTCTAACTCGTATGTCTCTTTTTTGTCTCTTGCTGTGCTCGTCTTTGTGTTTTCGCATCGGGTGTTTTGCGTTTTGCTGTTGGTACTAGAACAGGGTCTGGTTGGAGATCCCCTACCTTCTTTTCTGGCTCATTTCGTGCTTGCAAAAGCCCATTGATTGGGGTGGTAACCATGGCAACGGATGGTCATATACAAAAAGACTGAGCCTTAAATTAAACTCCCTTTATCTATGTTTCTTAATCTAAAATGTGAAAAGTATAAATATATTTACCTTCCATTTTTGGTCTTTATCAGTTTAACGTCAGAACAGCTTCATCCCTAAAATTAAATCAAATCCTCATCAATGAAAAAAGAAAAACCCATGCACATGCACTTAAGAATTTTCTTCGCAGATAACACTAATCTTCTCCTTAGTACTTATGATTCGCCATTATTGAAGTAACTGAATCATACATTTAGATTTAGGAAAGAATTACTGTGCTCTGACCGGGTCTCGAATCATCGAGGATGGTATCCAAACTTTCACGCATTGCTTTAAATATTGTTCATTCATATAAACATTATGTCTTCTTTGTAATTCATAGCTATTCAGATCATCTCTCTTTTTCAGTCTCGATCATCATCCAAGAGACACGTTTTGCTTAATGTAAACAAAAGGACTAAGGGGCCACATCGCTCACTTGATACTCACGTACACTCGTAGCTGACTGGCATCTGACTATCTAAACTAAAGCATTCTGATTTTTGTACTTTTCATTGATGAAAGAAAGAAAACTCTTGATCACTTTATGAAAATAAAATCCCTATCAATCTTGTACTTGATATAAAATTAAGTATAACAAAAATACCCCTATAAATGCATTTAGGAACGTCATTGTGATAAATATAGAGCAATTAAGTAAACTAGAGCCATAGGAGGCAAAACCTTCACCTAATACTTGATACGCTATGCCATAGCAAGTACGAAATATACGGATTTTGTTCTGAGAGCTAGGCGTCTTCCAGATAAGCTTCTCAGTCAGGGATATGTTTGTGACCGACTTACATCGTCACGGAGGAAGTTCTACGGTCGATATTGAGAACTCGTCATACACTGTGATGTCCTACTCTCCAGAATGGTGGATGATATTCTGTCATAGACCATTTGAACCATCCAACCAAAGATTGTACTCTGTCTTCCGAATTGGAAGTTACCGGATGTGACAGTTCTACCGAATTGAAGCGGCGGGTGTTGCATGCAAGCAGGAGATGCTTACTCTTCCTGGGCACCTGGTCTCATTTCCATATCGGGAGTTCGCTTCTTTTCATATGGTGGAGGTTTTTGTTTCTTTGCTTTGGTTCCTGTTTTATCCTGGTTTTGTATGCCTTCGGTTTCTGATTTTCTGAATTATCGATTTTTGTGCGGTATATAGGATTATGGTCATTATCCATATTTGTCACTTAACATATTGGCATTGCATAATGATAGTGCCAGTGCCAGTGCCAGAATTTGATCCTACAACCCTTGGGTCCATATGCACATAAATTCGACTTCTGGAAATCCCACCTTTGCTCCAACAAATTTTTCGACTTCAGACGAAGGGAGGGGATCTCCAACAAGACCAGGTTGCAGCGCCAACAGCAAAACACGAAAACACCCGATGCGAAACACTAAGACTAGCATATGAAGAGACGGAAAAGAGACAGACGACATATAAAAATGAAACACAAAAGACTACACATAAACCAACGAGACCAATGGGTAACCGGTGCCGACTTTGGACGGCCATTTGCCACGCAAGTAGCAAATGGTGTAATTATCCTGGATTACGTGCGCACAACCCTCTCACTTCTCCAATTACCCAGAGGTCTCGAAGAACGTACAATCGTGGTGTAAAACAACGACCACACACAAACAAGACCGCAAAATGCAGGGGCCCAACAACACAGATGAATATGTATATGGATATAAAAAGAGGGCATACGTAATACAGTCCGTGCTCTGCCGGTGTTATATAGTAATCTTTCCCCTAGCCATCTTTCCCCCGGGAAAATGGCTGTATAGTCGCTTTTCCCCCGGAAAATCTACAATATAATAGTTTTCCCCCGGGGGAAATTCATTAAAAATGAACTAACTGACCTTGACCTTGGTCTCATGACCTTTGGTCAAGGTGATGTGAAACCTTCGGGTCATAAGCAACAACATACTAAAATATGAAAGTAATCGGGCAAACGGTTCAGGAGATATAGCCATGACAGGAATGTATGCATAATTTCATTAAAAATGCACAAAGTGACCTTGACCTTGGTCACATGACCTTGGGTCAAGGTGATGTGAAACCTTCGGGTCATAAGCAACAACATACTAAAATATGAAAGTGATCGGGCAAACGGTTCAGGAGATACAGCCCAGACACGATGTGTGACAGACGGACAGACGGACAGACGGACGGACGGACGATGAAGGCGAAACCAATATGTCTCCTCCCCGTTTGGGGGGAGACATAATGAAACTGAGCGTCCTCATGATAAAAGACAGACGGAGACAATAACACAGAACCAAAGAAACACTATCCAATGAGCAATCACTGCAAGAACGAAAATGTAATGGACGCGGTATTCATGCCTTCAGCTGTCTTTTCACCTCTTGACCAAACGCAAATTTCGACCTGCCCTTCGTGCTAATCATTTCATTGCCTAGATAAGCAGTGTCTTTATACCTCTTTGACATGTATACTTAAAATTGTGACGATTTATTTTTTGCAAATTAATATAAAACTAGGGTTATCTCCATTCATAATATTTTTGTTTTTAGATGGTACTTTGGTGTATACAAGTTTAAGGTCAATTTTCTGTATTAAGCTCCTATGTTATTCTTTTATTGGTTTTCGTGTTTGAAGATGCACGATATGTTGAAATTTCCATAAAATGCACAAAAATTAGAAAAGAAAGGTAACTTCGAAATATTACACGAAAGAAATAAAATTTATCGAAAAACACATTAAGTGCACTAAAATAATATTAAATGATCAAAAGCGCATATAGTTTGGCATTTATATGTACTTATCATTTAAAGGGAATATTGGAAATGAATATAAGACTATACCTTTGTTGCTATCATTCATTTCATTGCAGCCATTCGTTAACACTGAGCCAAGTAAAGAATAAATATTCATTCCCGATAGGTTTACTTTGTGTATTCAAGACTAAATTGTATCTATATTTAAAACTTTATTGCAGTAATAAAATATTCTGTGTCCTTCATTACTTCAATAAATAAGATATCAGATATCGTAAGAATGAAGAATTAAGCATTGTTGACAAAACTACGATATTGCAAAATAACTTTGCGAGTGAGAATGTGACGATAATTTCAACAAAAGCACATGAAGACAAAGTTAATACTGTTTCTGTTAAAACATGGCAATGCCGTGAAAATGATTTAACATTTTTATGTTTCGATCATGATTAATTAGACGTGAAACGGGAAATTCTTGTTGTTATTGTTTTTTTTTTTTTTTTTTTTTTTTTTTTTTTTTCTTGTTGTTTTTTTTTTTTAAATATTTTTTTATACAGACATAACCTCAGACAGTGCATGTATTATATATATATTGTTTTCATTTTCGTGCATGAACATCGACGGCGGGTGTGGCTAACCAAAAGGGGATGCTTACTTCTCCCTGGCAACTGGTCCCACCTCTAGCTTGCTAGGGGTCCGTCGATGCTCAATTATGTGCTCTATTGTTTAGGATATCTTTCTTGCAAAGATCAGTATCTGACAAGTTGTCATCCTCAGCAAACCTACACCAATGAGGGATTGTAGAGGACAAATCATGCAAGTTGTGCGGGAAGAGAGGAACAATGACACATATTCTATCTGGATGCCAGGTAGCGCTCACACAGGGAAACTACAGATGAAGGCATGATTGTGTGCTCAGGGAACTGGCAGATATGGTGGAAAAGAAGAGAACAAGAAAGAAAAATGTAGTCACACAAACGAAGACCATACAATTTGTCAGAGAAGAGCAAGATCCAGCAAAGACCAAGAAGAGTAAACCATCATTGTTTGAGTGCAGATTAGAAACTAAGGGTGGACCTAGACAGGAAGCTGGTATTTCCAGACGTTGTGGAAAGAACATTGCGACCAAACATGGTAATTCTATCGAAGCAGTCAAAGACATTCATAGCAGTGGAGCTTACCGTGCCTTGGGAGACCACTGTAGCGAGGCTCATAAACGTAATTAGTTGGTTTATGTGTAATCTTTGTGTTTGATGTTTATATGTAGTATGTCTCTTTTCCGTCTCATAGTATGCTCGTCTTTGTGTTTTCGCATCGAGTGTTTTGATGTTTTGCTGTTGGTGCTGCAACAGGGTCTGGTTGGATATCTCCTCCCTTCTTTGCAATAAGTATGCAGACTCCATGGCAGACTGCAGAGATAAGGGATGGAAAGCGTTCTAGTTTCCTGTGGAGGACGGATGCAGAGGATTCCCAGTTCGATCAGTATGAAAGCTGTTCCAAAGCCTATGGATGCAAGCTTCAATACGCAGAGGTTCTTTCATGCGGCTTGCAGAGGCAGCAGGGAGCGTTATGTTGGGTATGGCACCGTCGGGACGTCAAGGACCAACGAGTAGTGGATTGGCAACCACTGCTGACTCACCAACCAGAGGAGGATGTCATGTTCCAGGGTCGAAACATCCAAGGACATTTGGCGATCATCTGATTAGTTTGGAAATAGACGGAAGGACATGGCGGACCTTATCAGGCATGGAGTTGGTGCCAAGACATAAATACAGATTAAAATCAGCTGTAAGTTTATTTTTTCTAGAAGACTTGAAGATGAAAACGCACTTTTCTTTTAATGATTGATATATAATGAAAATGCATTTATAGAGTAAAACATTTTAAAAATTGAAATGCAATGGAAGGGCGAGCGGAGTGAGAATGAAAATAATATTTGAGTGTAAGGCGAACGAGCGAGCCGAAAACTTTTTGTTGTGACACTAACAACGCAAGCTTAATGTTTTAATGTATGGTTTCAGAATATATATTTCCAAAAACAGCAATCCAAGGAATGCTTGTGTCGCCTGCGAAATGGCCTATTTTTAAAAAGTCGATCAAATATGTAGGTCAAGGTCACATGGTTTAATATTTGTACATGTATTAGTGGGAAAGTCTTGTCAAATGTAAAATATTTAACCTCATACTTACCAATTAAAAGATATGGCCAATCTATTACTTTCAGAAAAGGTCAATTATCTAGGTAAAGTTCATTAGATACAAATGTTTGGGAAAAAAAGAAAGGACTCATCATAAGAAATACATGTTTGAAATATTAAAGCCATATCACTTATCAATCAAATGATATAGCCAATCTTAATTCTTTTGAAATGTAGGTCAAATACCTAGGTCAAGGTCACTAGGTAAAAAAATATGGTATGTGTAGAAAGGTTTCATACAGGAATATACATGTGAAATATAAAATCCCTATCACTTACCATTCAAAAGATAAAGCCAATCTTAATTTTTTGGAAAAGTAGGTCAAATATCTAGGTCAAGGTCACTAGGTCAAAATTTATGGTATGTGTAGTAAGGTTATTTCACAAGAAAAACACATGTGAAATATCAAAGCCCTATCACTTACCAATCAAAAGATATAGCCAATCTTACTTTTTGAAAAGTAGGTCAAATATCTAGGTCAAGGTCACAAGGTAAAAAATTATGGTATTTGTAAAGTAAAAAGATCTCATTACAAGGAATACACATGTGAAATGTCAAAGTCCTATCACTTACCAATAAAAAATTATGGGATGTGACACCCAAAGTGTGACAGACAGACAGACAGACGGACTGACTGACTGACTGACTTACGGGCAATACGGTCAGACGGACAACGGATAAAGGGATCCCTAAGTGTCGCTATGCTTCGCAGGCGACACAAAAAGTGCCACCACCCCCCCCCCCTCCTCAGAATCAAATGGTCGTCCCCTAATGCAGCATTACATATGGTCTGCACATTACTTAGATTTCAGTCAATAAAATTAAAGATTTCATAAATTATCGTACCTTTCGCAATGGGAAATATTTCTTTTAAACAAGCTATTCCTGAAAAGACTTAAAAGCACGTGGAACGCCAAGCTCATCTTAGAACTTTGAAAATCTGACAGAAATCAACCACCATATTGAAGTGATATTTTGTTGAAATTCCATATGGTGCGTTGAATTCATAATTATAAATACTTCTACTCAAATGATTTCTTGCAATTTCTTCGTCAAGATACACGAAAAAGTTACTAATAGGATTGTTGGTTTTATATGAAAGCTACAATCAACTGGATTCGAATTAATTGATATCGTAAATGAAAAAGCTTAAATTGAGGAGTGATCACAATAACATGACTTATTTGGATTTATAAATATCACGAAAGAAACATATTCTTTTCCGAACCGAATAAAAGTTACAAGAAAAAAGTAGATTGAACTTACCCCTCCTGCTTTAATTTGAACAGTTATGCTGTATGCAGTAATACTGACACTCGTGCACTGTTGAGATAATGTAAAGGTTGAAGATAACATATCTTAAAATGAAGTTATGAACTTGATAGGGAAAATATCGTAAAAATTGTTCATTGCTCTAGATAAAAGGAGGAAATGATAAAAAAAAATACAAACACACAACGCAAGAAACTTTTAGATAGATGATTTCGATATCATATTCATCATAACAAATTCTGGAAATTTTGCTGGAATTATTCTACACTCCTTTCAATATCTTCTAATAGAGGTCAATTCCATCAGACTATCATTCGGAATTTCTTTGCCTTTTATTCTACGTGTACTTGTTAAATGCAATAAAAAAAGAAGGAAGGAGATCTCCAACAAGACCCCGTTGCAGCATCAACAGTAAAACACCAAAACACCCGATGCAAAAACACAAAAGACAAGTACAGTACGAGACGGAAAAGAGACACACGACATGTAAACATCAAACACAAAAGACTACACATAAACCGACGAGACCAATGGGTAACCGGTGCCGACTTTGGACGGCCATCTGTCACGCAAGTAGCAAATGGTGTGGTTATCCTGGATTACGTGCGCACAACCCTCTCACTTCTCCAATTACCCAGAGGTCTCGAAGAACGTACAATTGTGGTGTAAAACAACCTCCTCACTGTAAGATGACATCACACAAACAAGACCGCGAAACGCAGAGGCCCCATAGACACAGATGAATATGTAAATGGATATAAAAAGAGGGCATGCGTAATACAGTCCGTGCTCTGCCGGCTGTAGCGAGCTCATGTATGTAATCACCCGAGGAGTCCGACTGACATTCAGAGAGGACAGGTGGTCGGGGCCCTGTCTTCTCTAAAGAGGTTTGGACAGGGCCCGGCATGGAGTCCCGTCGTCACAGTCAGTCAGAGTGCAAGTCTCAAGGATGCGCTTGTACAAGACTGTAGATTGGTCAAGTACCAAGCCTAGTGTCCGTCTGGTGACATTAGGATCATACCCACGGTATAAAAGGCGTTTGATGATTCTGACGCATTTTCGATGGTTATG
>VSWD01000010.1:71619868-71868635 GCA_033119305.1 Pinctada imbricata
TTAAGCGGGTATACAAGTATACAATTATCCTCATCAGTTATTCATAGCTTTATATCGTACCTGTATTATACCTTATACTCCTACCAACTTTCAAATGCTACTGTTCTGAAGATTTTTTTTTCAAAGGAGTTCATCCCATGTGACCTAATTTTGCCTGTGTTTGCGCTGCCTTTTGATCCAGGTAAAAAAAAACAGATCTTGTAGGGAACCACGAGTACTTCATTCCAAACATGCTTCATCGGTTTTCTTCATGAAGGTATAGAGTTGGAATTGTCAATATTGAAATATATGTTCTATAGTAACACTTCCGTTTTATTATTTTTACCAAAATCCCTTTGAACAGTGGTTCTTAAAAAGATGTTGAAAATGTAAAAAAAAAAATTATGCCGCCGACGACGGACGACAGACACAACGCTATCACAATAGCTCACTTGAGCCTTTAACTAAGGTGAGCAAAAACGAAAAGAAAACAATGTGACTTGTTTTTGCAGTCTTTTTTAACCCTTTGCATGTAAAACGTCTTCAAGTTCAATAGCATCATTTAAGAACAGATAAATTTGCAGCATGGACCAGACATGCACGTTTCGGGTACTTAACCCTTGTCAGTGATCCTCAATCTAAACATTGGACTATGGCCAAAGAGTGTGAAAGTATGCCCAAATATGTACCGAAAGATAAAACAGGATGGGTGGGTGGGATGTGATGCCACGGGACCTATGTTTTAGAAATTTCAAGAAATTTTGATAACAGAAATTTTCGAATGCGTTGAAGATGTTTATGATGTTCTCCATATTTTCAAAATTTCAAATTCAGTTCACTCTTCCACAAAAAAAATCAAAGGACTGAAAGTCCTGCGAGTTGGCAAAAAGTAACATTGAGACGAACATACAGAAGACAAGTATAAAACTGGCACAAATCAAACTCCAAATCTATGCCTCAAATGCTTGAATGAGTGATTCTCACAATTCAAGAGTTGTCTCAAATCTTAAAAAAAGTCTGGAAATATATAGATATATAAAATGATAGAACTTCTTAACCAAATAACTGATTTTGAAGTCAGAGTTCAAGATCAATGTGATCATGTCAAATTTGTTGCAATTGTTATGGGTGTATGTATGAAGTATAATGTCCTATCACTTTTACTTTAGGAGATATTTGCTTTTGAAACTTCTTGACCAACTTAAAACCAACATCTTAGGTTTATTAAGTATCAAACTGAAAAACCTTTTTTCCTAGTCGGTAAATAGCTCATCAGAGCTAATGTTGATTGTTATAAATTATGTCTGACTTTAAATAAATATCATTGATTGATTTATTTATTTATTTGTCTTTAGTCTTCTACACATCCACAATTTTTTTTAAAAATCTAAGGTCTTTTTTATCCTAGATACAATACGTTTACCTATCTTTCTAAAAATGGGGTGCTCCTTATACAGAGGAGGGAAGTACAAAGAAAAAAGATGCGCCATATTCTAAAGTACTGACATCAACATGTGATCGCTAATCCTGTAGCACCGTTCCTTGTAGCATTTTTTTTTTTTTTGCATTCTCATAATGCATTTAACCCATTATTTACAACTTGAACTTAAACGTCTGTCGTCTAATATGATCTTTTGTCAAATCGTAGTGGTCCTATTTCTTACTGCGCCAGTAACATTGTGCGTTCTTTGGTCCCTGCAGGGTTATCAAGTGCAAAGTTGAATGCCATAGCAATGAGAATGGGATGAGCAAGTGTTTTCATAGGCTTTAAATTATTTTCAAAAATTGTACAATAATTACCAGTTTTTGATATATAAATATACTTTCATACTTTTTGGCATACTACATTGTTTAGATTTGAGGATCACTGACGAGGGTTAAGTACCCGAAACATGCATGTCTGGTTCACGTTGCCAATTTATCTGTTCTTAAATGATGCAATTCAATTTGAAGACGTTTACATTTATACCACTTGGTGAGTGTCACTGCTGGTGGACCAGGAGTCCCCGAGGGCACATGTAGCCAAGTTCGATCAATTTCGGTTGATCGTTTCTTCAACGCATTCTAAATTTCTGTTATCAAAATTTCTTGAATTTTCTAAAAAGTGGGTCCTGTAGCATCATATTCCAGCAATCCTGCTACGTCTTTCGATACCCTTTTTGACATAGTAACTTTCATACTTTTTGGCATACTACATTGTTTAGATTTGAGGATCACTGACGAGGGTTAAGTACCCGAAACATGCATGTCTGGTCCACGTTGCCAATTTATCTGTTCTTAAATGATGCAATTCAATTTGAAGACGTTTACATTTATACCACTTGGTGAGTGTCACTGCTGGTGGACCAGGAGTCCCCGAGGGCACATGTAGCCAAGTTCGATCAATTTCGGTTGATCGTTTCTTCAACGCATTCTAAATTTCTGTTATCAAAATTTCTTGAAATTTCTAAAAAGTGGGTCCTGTAGCATCATATCCCAGCAATCCTGCTACGTCTTTCGATACCCTTTTTCGACATAGTAACTTTCATACTTTTTGGCATACTACATTGTTTCGATTCGAGGATCACTGACGAGAGTTAAGTACCCGAAACGTGCATGTCTGGTCCACGTTACCAATTTATCTGTTCTTAAATGATGCAATTCAATTTGAAGACGTTTACATGCATACGAAGCATAAAGTTCACGAAATAGTTGATATGTGTAACAAATAAACTTTGTTTCAGTAGTTCATCAGTCACCGAATACACTGCTGGTGGACCAGGAGTCCCCGAGGGCACATGTAGCCAAGTTTGATCAATTTCGGTTGATCGTTTCTTCAACGCATTCTAAATTTCTGTTATCAAAATTTCTTGAAATTTCTAAAAAGTGGGTCCTGTAGCATCATATCCCAACAATCCTGCTACGTCTTTCGATACCCTTTTTCGAAATAGTAACTTTCATACTTTTTTGGCATATTACATTGTTTAGATTTGAGGATCACTGACGAGGGTTAAGTACCCGAAACGTGCATGTCTGGTCCCCGTTGCCAATTTATCTGTTCTTAAATGATGCAATTCAATTTGAAGACGTTTACATTTATACCACTTGGTGAGTGTCACTGCTGGTGGACCAGGAGTCCCCGAGGGCACATGTAGCCAAGTTCGATCAATTTCGGTTGATCGTTTCTTCAACGCATTCTAAATTTCTGTTATCAAAATTTCTTGAAATTTCTATCAAGAGGCCCAAAGGGGGCCACATCGCTCACCTGAGTTGCAGGCAAAGGGTTAAAAGTCACAAAAATACTTCTACAGATCAAAGCCCTTGACAGTCATATTTGTTGACCTATCAACAAGAAAAACACAAACTTGGCAGAGGACCTTGAGTACTTGCTTGCTGCAAGGTTTCGTGAAATTCTGTGCAATGGTTGCAGAGGAGATTTCGAAAATGTGTCAGCCAATCAGAGTCCTCGGCGGCCATATTTGTTGACCGATAAGCACAAAATACACAATCTTGGAAGAGGACCTTGAGTACTTTCTTCCTGTAAAGTTTCATGAAATTCTGTGCAGCGTTTTTTTTTTTTTTTTTTTTTTTTTGCAGAGAAGATGTTGAATATGTGTCAGCCAATCAGAGCCCTCGGCGGCCATATTTGTTGACCAATCAGCACAAAAAAACATAAACTTGTTGCAGGACCTTGAAAACTTCCTTCCTGTAAAGTTTCATAAAATTCTGTGCAGCAGTAGCAGAGGAGATGTCGAAAATGTGTCAGCAAATCAGAGCCCTCGGCAGCCATATTTGTTGAACGATCGGCACAAAAAACACAAACTTGGTAGAAGACCTTGAATACTTCCTTCCTGTAAAGTTTCATGAAATTCTGTGCAGTGGTTGCAGAGGATATGTCGAAAATGTGTCGGCAAATCAGAGCCCTTGGCGGCCATATTTGTTGAACGAACGCCATGAAATACACACACTTGGTAGAGGACCTTCAGTACTTCCTTCCTGTAAAGTTTCATGAAATTCTGTGCAGCGGTTGCAGAAGAGATGTCGAAAATGTGTCAGCCAAACAGAGCCCTCGGCGGCCATATTTGTTGACCGATCGGCACAAAAAACACAAACTTGGTAGAGGACCTTGAGTACTTCCTTACAGTAAAGTTTCATGAAATTCTGTGCAGCAGTCGCAGAGGAGATGTCGAAAATGTGTCAGCCAATCAGAGCCCTCGGCGGCCATATTTGTTGACCGATCGGCACAAAAAACACAATCTTGATAGAAGACCTTGAGTACTTCCTTCCTGTAAAGTTTCATGAAATTCTGTGCAGTGGTTGCAGAGGAGATGTCGAAAATGTGTCAGCCAATCAGAGCCCTCGGCGGCCATATTTGTTGACCGATCAGCACGAAAAACACAAACTAAGTAGAGGACCTTGAGTACTTCCTTCCTGTAAAGTTTCATAAAATTCTGTGCAATGGTTGCAGAGGAGATGTCCAAAATGTGTCAGCCAATCAGAGCCCTTAGCGGCCATATTTGTTGACCAATCGACACAAAAAACACAAACTTGGTAGAGGACCTTGAGTACTTCCTTCCTGTAAAGTTTCATGAAATTCTGTGCAGCGGTTGCAGAAGGGATTTCGAAAATGTGTCAGCCAATCAGAGCCCTCGGCGGCCATATTTGTTGACCGATCGGCACAAAAAACACAAACTTGGTAGAGGACCTTGAGTACTTCCTTCCTGTAAAGTTTCATGAAATTCTGTGCAGAGGTTGCAGAAGAGATTTCGAAAATGTGTCAGCCAATCAGAGCCCTCGGCGGCCATATTTGTTGACCTAACGGCACGAAAAACACAAACTTGGTAGAGGACCTTGAGTACTTCCTTCCTGTAAAGTTTACGCCGGACAGACGACGACGACGCCGACGACGACGGACGGAGGGACGACGGACGACGCGCTATGACAATAGCTCACTTGAGCTTCGCTCAGGTGAGCTAAAAAGTGGGTCCTGTAGCATCATATCCCAGCAATCCTGCTACGCCTTTCGATACCCTTTTTCGACATAGTAACTTTCATACTTTTTGGCATACTACATTGTTTCGATTCGAGGATCACTGACGAGGGTTAAGTACCCGAAACGTGCATGTCTGGTCCACGTTGCCAATTTATCTGTTCTTAAATGATGCAATTCAATTTGAAGACGTTTACATGCATACGAAGCATAAAGTTCACGAAATAGTTGATATGTGTAACAAATAAACTTTGTTTCAGTAGTTCATCAGTCACCGAATACACTGCTGGTGGACCAGGAGTCCCCGAGGGCACATGTAGCCAAGTTCGATCAATTTCGGTTGATCGTTTCTTCAACGCATTCTAAATTTCTGTTATCAAAATTTCTTGAAATTTCTAAAAGTGGGTCCTGTAGCATCATATCCCAACAATCCTGCTACGTCTTTCGATACCCTTTTTCGACATAGTAACTTTCATACTTTTTTGGCATATTACATTGTTTAGATTTGAGGATCACTGACGAGGGTTAAGTACCCGAAACGTGCATGTCTGGTCCACGTTGCCAATTTATCTGTTCTTAAATGATGCAATTCAATTTGAAGACGTTTACATGCATACGAAGCATAAAGTTCACGAAATAGTTGATATGTATAACAGATAAACTTTGTTTCAGTAGTTCACCAGTCACCGAATACACATGCTGTTCCATTTTGCTTACACACAATAAATCTGCCCTTTGCACTAATAGATAACCCTACTGGATTTTCAATTGGTAGGTCTTTTGACGACAAAAATTTTCCACTTTCCGATATTTTCAATAGTCTACTAGTTTTTGAGTCAACAATGTAAATTTCATTCGTATTGTTGATAGCCATTGCAGTTGGACTCCAGTCTTGCGAGTGGGTATATAAAGTTGAAAGATTGCCCGTCTTTGACACTCGTTTTACCGACTTACTGGATCTGTCGATAAGATTGATCGATCCCTCTTTTCCTTGAACTAGGTATATCGGAGACACATTCGTATCGAACTGTACTGTACCATGTCTTTTCCCTTCCTTTGTATAGACTCTTAAGGTCGACATTCCATGTTGGGCAATGTAGATACGCCTTACCTCAAGACCATGCATTAATTCAAAGGGATTAGACGAGAATGGCCCGAAGTAAATTTTTCCATGACAACCCTTCTCACTGTTAAGAAGCACATGTGTTTTGCTATCGCAAGCAACAACTCCATCGATACAGGCAACGTTCTTGACATTCTGCGCTTCAACTTTCCACAAGAAATTATTCTTATCGTCGAAAATTTTAGCCGCATTATTTTTTGTGTCTGCGACAACGAAGGAGGTGCCCGTTACCCAACAAACATCAGAAATAGCTGGCTCGTATCTGTCACCAGGAATTTTACAGTTACCAATTTCTGTATATACAATGCTATCAGATGACGAATTTTTTATGACTTCTTCACTATCTTCTTGTGGCACTTGGACATTAGACCTTACTCTGGCGACCTCCTTTTCCAATATAGTAAACAGTTGTCCAGGATTATCACTAACAGTGACAGATACAGTTGGCTCCCCCAGATCGTCTGACTCATGATCCTGAATTTCTGAGGAGCCCATAACGGAGCTCAGAATATCTTTCAGAGTCATGAATTCAATATCGTTAGCTTTGTTAACGACAAGTCGGCATCTATCAATTTTATGCTTCAAATTCGTGTACTGTTTATCCAGAGAACTGCAGCCATCTGCCAGCTTTTCTTCTGTATCTTTAAAAAGCTTTTCGACTTGTGATTCGGCAGTTGTTGCTTGTTCCTCAACTTCTTTAATGAATTTTTCTTTTCCAAAACGTATTTTTTGTAAAAGCTCTTGTTTAAGATTTCTTGTCCTGTCTAATTTTGCCTTCTTACTTGTTCTGAAGCTATTCAGCTTTTCGCACGCATCATTCAACGGTTTTATCGTTGCCCATATATTTTCTCTTTCTTCTTTTGACTGTACTTCTGCTTTGACAACATCGTGTTTCAAATGATCCTTAAAAATACAGTCTTCACAAGCAAGAATTTTGCACTCTCTACAGTATAGTTTTAGATATGTGTTCTCGTTTGTACAAGCGACTCGTTGAAGAGATCTGATTTTCTGTTCATGCTTGCCATCATGTATATCCTTCAAAGGCTTGACTTCATGATCCTTTGTCAGGCGAGTTAATTTGTGAAATTTGGAACATTCTTCACAGAGCAGGTCTGAACATGTTATGCAAATCGAAGTTGGAACTGTATCCTTGTTATTAAGTTGACAAAACGAACACTTGTTTTCCTCACTTTGGTCATCGGCTATTCGCAGGTAATCTATCACATTCCTCAGAAAAGAGTCAGACACTACCTTTGTTCCTTCGTCATCTTTGAATTCACAATTTTGACAGATTTTCCCAGGCCGTTTTTTTCGCTGATCATCAACACACTTAGCACAGAAAGAGTGCAAACATGGTAGTGTCTTTGGATCTTCAAGAATGTTACTGCATAAACTGCACTTCCAGATGGGAGAGTCTAGAGGCGGTAGGTTTGCTTTCGATCCTTAATAAAGAAATATGTGCTATCAAAATTCAAATTGAAGCATTATTGAACACATTGACAGAAATAGCTTCTTATCGTCTATCGTCGATTTTCGTAACTTTATCGTCAGTACATCGGATTTTGATAAAATATGTTGTCATATTGGTCAAATAAAAGAACAGGTACAAAAGAAATGAGGGAATCTCAACCAGGACTCGATCTCAGCACCCATAGCACGAAAGTCGCTATTCGCTATTTTCGAAAACCCGAGTTACTTCCCACTTGAGACGGTATCTGACGTAGACTGATTACGGCGTCATCAAATTCTAAGGAAACAGTACTAAAAGTCTGGGAGATGACGGTATAAAATCGACGTTACCATGCCATTATCATGACGTCACAATGATATTACGTCAGATACCGTCTGTACGGGGAAAAAACTCTGTATTCCGCAAAGACTCAATAAAAAAAAGCATAGAATGAAATTCCTCGATTTATGTTTCGATCATCAAGATTGAATTCGCACTAATAGAGTTAGTGGAAAGTTTAAAGACCGATATTTCTACAACAGTATATATTGTAAAAGACAGTAAAGTACATCTTAATTAAACTAGAAAGAAAGGGAGGGGTCTCCAATCAGAAAGCCACTCTACATGGCAAATTACCGATTTCTGAGAAGAGGTGCACAGTGTCCGCATTGTGATGAATGGACTTTCATTAGTTTTAGAGGACGCAAGGTCCTGACTACCTGTTCTTTCTGAAGATGGTCAGATTCCTCGAATAATTGTAGATATGCATGCTCCTGTCGCCAGAGAGCACGTTCCCCCTTTTCTTTTACAAATTTGTAAGAAAAGGTTGAGGGTGTTCCGAATGATTCTGTCTATGGAGAGCGTCACGACGTCACGAGAAAAATTAGCATGGGAAATGACTCATATAAAACTTGTTTTGTCCATAAAGTTTGATTGCGTGCACTGACTATCATGTAACTTATACCAAAATTTAAGGACCAAGCGAGATCTATTGAATGGTATCAATTTCATTTATTTTTTACATGATAATGAAGTCAAAACCGTGCTTATCCAGATCCACGGAAAGTAAGAATTTTGAAAGTAAAGAGGATAATTATACCATTTGCAATCAATACAGCAAACAATCCTTCATGAATGACACCGTCTGTCTAGTTGGCATATGTGTAGTCGTGCTATTAATGGGTGTTAGTTTGATGTACATTGTACTTTGCATGGCGTCTTTGATTGCCTTTTCCCCTTTTCTTTTGGGTGTTTGCTTCTGATGTGGTGGACGTTCAGATGTTGTTTCAAAATGCCCACATTTGTTTAGGAAAGCGAATTTCGCACAGTCAGGGGCATCACTGATTTCAGTACTTTTTGTCAGAAATGATTGACATCAGTAATTTTCATTTTGATTTTCATGCTGCTTTCCATAAAATTACATACTTCTTGTGCGCATTCTTATTTCTAGAAACTCTTTCCTGCGCATTTTCATTTTATGAGTTCATTTGGTGCAGAATAGAAAGTACTACAAATCCGTGGAATAAGATATCCCTAGATAGTGTAGTGAAGGCAATGAAATCGAAAAACTTTAGAATGTGACGGAATTCAATCATTTTTATATGACTGATTCCTATCATTTTGCTGATTGAATACCTTTGGTTGTGTCTATTTACAAAGGAAATCGAAAAAAAAAAATTATGTGTGTCAATCATTTCCAAAGAGGACTGAAATCAGTAATGTCCCTGACTGTCTCAACTCTGCTGCCATCTAGACAATCACTTTGCAAATACTGTGCACTAGCCATACATGTTTCCGATAATGAATTATACACAGTGATACATCAGGCGATTCAGAGAAGTGAAAATGATTTGACGGTGCCCCTCGTTTCTTAATTTAGGATATTTACTTTGTCAAGAGTATACGGCCTCAAATTTTGCGTTTACCTTCTAAATATATTTAAATTGACAAATATTCAAATACAGAGGTGAATCCCCAAAGAATGTTGTATTGTTGTCCTTCGTCTTTCAAAACATTGAAAATCAAGTACATGTAACTGTAAAAACAAATAGTGTTGCCCTTCATGTCTCAATGATGTGATATTACTATCCTCGTCTGTTTGTCCTTTGTGTTTCTATGATGTGATGTTACTGTCTCCGTCTGTTTGATCTCTTTTTCTCATTTCATGAGAGTAAGTTCCGCTGTTGTCATGTTGGGGATCTCAAGGATTCCTTAGCTTTAAATGTCACTCATTAGCGGAACTTCTTTTCGAAATCTTTACGTGTATATGTAGGATCAGTTTAGTCATCTGAGCTCAATTCGGTTTGATTTAAGAGGAAACATCTTTCATTCATTTTGAGTTACCGCCGCATTTATCTTTCGTTGTCGTGTTCTCTTTTGTCTCATTTCTTCGTCTTCTGTTTTAAGTTTTGCTTGTTATTTGTTGAAATCTTGTTCGTGTATTTCGATGTTTTCACATTAACTTTGATTTTTTGGAGATATTTTTGATTACTAGAATGACCAAATAAACTTTACCTTCCATAATCAGTTTTATAGGCTTGTGGTTAGTCTTCTAGTTGACATCGCTGTTTCATTCCTATGAAATAATGAAAAAGATGAAATTTTACTTATACCATTACAATTTGTTACGTACTTCAGCCTCTGACGTAAGAAATCAATATTTGTTGTACTTTTACCATAAGCATCTCAAAAACAAAATTTGACAAAGATCCTATGAATCCGTTACCTCTTTTATTTTCTCAATGAGTGCTAATTGTGATGTTAACTCTATATTTACATTACCAGTATATTCCCCATGTTGAAGGCCCATTAGGCATCGACCAACAACTTGGGTTGCAATTGTGACGTCACGTTCAAGTTTTTGCATGTAGGGAGAATTTACCGACGTTCAAATTCATTCGACGCTATAACAGGCAAAATGTAAAATGACCGATATTTAAAATAAATGTAAAGATAAGTAATGACTGTCTTACTTTTGGTGTTTATGGGTGTATAATTCTGGTTGGACACGTGCAAAGTTTCCGAGAATCGCTTCGCCATTCACGGAATTTGCACGTGACCAACCAGAATCATACACCAAGGACGCCGAAAGTAAGACAGTCTTTTTTTAATTGGCAAATTAAAAGGTCATTATTTTGCTAAAGACAACCCCGCACGAGGATTGATGATAAATCAAAGATATATGTGAATTTTCGAGGTCCATAGAAAGTTTTTTTTTTCTTATATTATCAGTTGAAATTGAAAAATAAATTTGAATATGTGTCATCTCTTTCACTACGTTTATATAAACCACACGCCGTTTTTGAGAATGCAAAGGAATGTTTTATTTTGTTTAATGAGTCTTCACAGGGTTTTTTTCTATATTGCCAGATGATGCGGTGATATTCTATTCTAGACCTCGAAAATCCATTATTGCAGACACTTAGCATGGGCTACTCAAATGCAAAGTTAAACAAATGAAACCATTTGAAGAAGCTTGCATTGACATATCCACCACAAACCCGTACACTATGGCGTTAGTATATTCCCTCTCCTATTTGAAAGGGGGTAGTGGCGTATTGCGTAGGCATTTTATAGGCTATATTTCATCGACTCAGCTTAAGATAGTCTGGTCTAAAAGATAACAAAAATAACGTGAATATTAAAATCCGTGACTGAACTTCCTCATCTGGAATAAACTTAAATTTCACAAATATGTTATATCGATCATTGACGCACAAACATGTCTGGGACAATATTTTCAAGGTCAAAGTCTAACTAAGTGGTCTCTCCCTGATGGCAAAGGACTTTTACACGACCACTTTTGAATTTACTATGATGTATTTTGACAGTATATATAACAAAGGATACAATATTTTCGATATCACATGGTCTCATCTGCTTTGTATCTGAGTGCCATACATGTCTTGTTAATAGTATTTGAAGAATTAACCCATATATTGACCGAAGACATTTATAACATATTTTTTTTAATCATGATTCTTGTTTCGAAAGAATACTGATACTAAGCTAGGACTCTATTCGTAGCAAGCAAATGCTAACTATCCATAGCGATACGTAATAGCTCATAAATATATATATCTATATGCTGTAAGTCATTTGATGAATAAACTATACTATACTATACTATAGTCACAGATTGCTATGCATGTGCTAAGGGTTGAAACGACTACCCTATGAATTTCTACTACTCCGTTAACGGAATGATAAAATTATCACAACCTCTGTCACTACGATACGATCGTTATAGTAAAAACAGAGCATTACGAAATAGATGAAACCATACCTTTTTAGCGAAAAATAACTTCAGCCCATCAAATTTGATCATTTTAAAGTGGCATCTGAACACTACGGACGGAAATTAATAGACAGTCATTTAATGTTCTTCTTTTGCAAGACTTGTCCATTGTTTAATCCACATCGACTAAATACGATTGCAACACACTCAATGTGATCGATTGCCTTTAATTTTAAAATTCCAAATGCTACACAAAGAGATATAAAGTAGAAATGATATATTCATTTGTGTATGAGCTATTGTAGGAACAAACCAAAACGATATTGCAAAATAACCTTCGTGCCCCTCTAAATGTAGATTTACCAATTGGACATGTTACATGTCGGTGAATCTATGTTAAATTGCATACAAATGCAACCAATTATTATCTCATGCACGTTTTTACAGCTTTAGCAGCATTTTGCATATCGTCTGCATATTATTCAAATTTAAAGCTTATTTGATTGATCAGCATATTGAAAAGGAGATCCAGCATGACCACCCTGCACACACCCAGCGAAACAAACCCACAAGAAAGTGACACATAAATGGTATTGATCAGACAAAACTACAAACCGCAAAAAGACGCAATATTCATTAGAACATCATACAAAGCGAACCAGACGTACAGAAATATCAAACATAAATGACAACGCATAAAAGGAAAGAGACCAATGTGCACTCGGCACCGACTTTGGACGGCCATCTGCTATAAGCAAATTGTGTGGTTATCCGGATTACGTGCGCACAACCATCCCACTTATCCGGATACACAGAGGTCTCCATAGACACACAATTGTTGTACAAACATAAAACTTCTCATTGTAAGGTAACATCACAAACGAGATAGTTAAACGCAGCGGCCTCTTGTAACACAGATTCGATGTAAATGGATCTGAAAAAGTCTATGACATGCATAACAGTATGTGCTCTGCTGGCTGAAGCGAGCTCAAGACCAATTACCCGTGAAGCCTGACCAATTTTCAGATATGACAGAGCATCTTGAAAGATATGTTCTATTGCAATAATTTAGTGGACCATATGCGCATTTCAAATATAAGGAAGCGTCGTGATGCCACATTCCGAAAATTTTTATCACCTAATTAGGAGATACTATCGCCTAATTAGGACTTAGGTATCGCCTAATTATGAGAAACTAGCACCTAATAAGGAGATATTATCACCTAATTAGGACTTAGCTATCACCAAATTAGGAGATACTATCACCTAATTAGGAGATACATGTAGTATGTCCTAATGAGGTGATAACTAAGTCCTAATTAGGTGAAAGTATGTCCTAATTAGGAGATAGCTAAGACCGAATTACGTGAAAGTATCTCCTAATTAGGAGACAAAAAAATCAGAATGTGGCATTAGGACGCTTCCGTACAAATATGCTCGAGGCCAAAAGAGAGTAAATTTACGAAATATACGAAGAGAGAAATTCTAAAAATGACCTGAAATGTTTGCCAAAGAGCCAGTTAAGGACAGAGCTTCGCCATGAGGAGATACTATTTAGTTTCAGAACTAGTTGTTAAATTTAGTATAAGAAAATTCAAATCATGATAAGTGCAGATGCACAGTAAAACTAGGCGTACCAGATCCTCGGGGACTTACAGTACACCAGCAGAGACACTAACCTAGTGGTTGAAATTATCATATTAAAATATATATTCTATCGTAATAGTTTTGTGCACCAAACTACATTTCAACAAGTAATGTATCATCAGTGATGTTCGAGGCCGAAAAAGAGGAAATCCAAATAGTGAATATATGAAGAACGAAATTCTGAACATCGTCTAAGATGTATACCAAAGAACCAGCAAAGGACAGAGCTATGCCATGAGGGAGGTACTCCTTAGTTTCAGAATAATTTATCAAATCTAGTGTAAGAATTCACAAATACATGTACATGTATGTTACAAGACAGTGCTTCTAATATAGTACAGAAGCACTGTAAAACTAAGTGAACGATACCCTCGGGGACTGACGGTCCACCAACACAGATACCAACCTATAGTAGTTGAAATTATCAAATTGAAATACTTGTATATGTTCGATCCAAATAATCTAGTTCACCATATTCACGAACCTGTCAGATTAAATATTGATTAATCGTTACCTTCACAATTGTTTGATTTGGGAAAGATTGATTTTAACAAACTAATATTTTAAGAGCAAGAACCGAAGGGTCCGTTTGGAAATCGGACAATGAATTTTAAAATGTGTTTTAAGATATACATGTACTCTGATTCAGAGCAATGCAAGTATTATGGTAAGATAAAGGGGACCTCGAGTACATGCTTTCGGTAAAATTCCAGTAAAATTAACGGCGTAGCAGTTGAGAAAGTGAAAAACTAGTAAGTCAAATCAGACAGAACAGACCATCTCCAAAAACACACATTTGGTATAGAACTTGAGAATTTGCTTCCTGCAAGGCATCGTGAAAATGAAAATGCACTGACCAGCAAAACAGAGCCCTTGGTAGAAGACCTTTTGTACTTTCTTCCTGTAATATTTCCTGACATTTTATGCACCTGTTGTGGTCGAAGTGGTTGAATTCGACATTTGTCAACTAGTCACAGCCCTTGGCGATCATGTTTGTTGAATGATCGGCTAGAAATACACAAACTTGATTGAAAACTTAAAATACTTCTTTCATGGGGCTTCGCAAAATACTGTACATTGGTTGTGGAGAATTCGAAAATGAGTCAGCCAATCAGAGCAGAAGGCCAAAGAATTTGCCGATCGATCGGCTCAAAAAATATAAACTTGGTACAAACTTGCTGATTTGGTTTCGATAAAATATAATGCTGTGCAGTGGTATCTTTTAAAGGGAGGGAGATGGGAATAATGTATCAGCCAATCTGCGCCTCAGTGGACATGTTTGTCACGGATCGAAAAACACAAACTTGGTAGGGGATCTTGAGGTTTCGTGAAATTCTGTGCAAGTCACGAATAAGTAGAAAATGCGTCAGATAATTAGCGCCTTCAGATCGGCTCGAAATACAAAATTTGGTAGGGGACTTCCAGGTCTTACTTACTGTAAGGTTTCTTGAAATCCGGTGCATTGTTTGCAGATGATAAGTCGAAAGTGTGAAAAGCTAACGGTCGGCCGACGAAAGATCGAAGCGCTGGGAGTCTTTGACTCAGGTGAGACGATAACATAAATTCTCATTTGACTTGAATGTTCTTCCTATATGTGCAGATTTGGTGCATTCAAATCTTGATAATATATACTTTTTCCAATTTGACCATTTTTGCCAACATAGATGAATAAATAATTTTAAAATAGGACTCTCGACTTCATAATAAATCTACATTCAAATGGATTCGAATACATTTATAAAAGTCTGAGTGATAAAAATACTGTAACAAAAGACACAGATTCTATTCCGAATAGAGTTAAAGTTACAGAGTACGAAAAAAAGTAGACTGAACTTACCTCTCAAGTTCAAATTATTATTTGAATTGCTGTTCTGTTGAGATAATGTCAAGGTGTAAGATAACATATCTAAACTTGATAGTGAAAATTGCGCAAGACTTGTTCGCCGTTCTCGTTAAATGAAAGGAAAGTGCAACAAGACCCGGTTGCAACACTAACAGCAAAACACCCCAAGTGAAAACACAGAGAAGACATCCACAGAAAGAGACACAAAAAGGACAAGGATTAGCAAACACGACATCAAAACACCGAACACAAAGGACCAAAAAAAAATCCAACGAGACCAATGGGAATGATTACAATATGTAACATAACTTTAGATAAAGGATTTCAATATCATATTCCTAAAAAAGACATTTCTGGAAATTTTACAGCCTTTCAATATCTTCGTGCATAAATTAGTTTGAAATTTTCTTCAAGAAGGTTTAGAGTTTGAACCCTTCCGCATTATTAATATAAACACTTATTTCCTGTTGCAGTGTTGAGCAGTTAAGCTCGTTCCCCCTGACATTGGATGTTTTTAAGTACTAATTACTTCTTTCCAGCTCTGTCTATTGAATCGACCCCACAGGAAGTTTGGAACCGCGTACTCTCTATAAAGTAAATACACAACTTTAAATTCTAAAAATAAAACCAGAGGACGCTAGTGAAATGAATTATGGAGGGGGATTAGGGTCACAATGCTATTTGACTTGCTTACATGCGTCATGCTATGTTGCTTCATTCAATGTTTGAATATTCCATGCTCATTTGTCTTGCTTTCATTTCAAATTGACTTTATCTTTCTTCTTTGTGTAATTTTGCTTCCATGCATTTTACATTTGTCCTTCGTCAATGCATAACTGTCATTATACCATGCGTTATGACATCCTTCTTTCTGCCATTATCCTTTCGTCTTAATGCTATTATTGCTTCGTCAATTATAACTTCAGTTTTGATACCAGATGGCGCTTCGCGCGACCGCATGTGCCCGTTCCTTGAAATGAACTTTGAAACATCCCCTGTCCTTAGAAATTTCTTTTAAATTCTACTACAGTATCGTTCGAAAAGTAATTATCGCACGAGAGGACAGAAGTAGATTGGCTGTAGGAATTTTTGAAAAATATTATGAAGTAATTAGTAAATATTTGATTTTGTATGCATAAGAGTTTTGTAAGTTTTAATTGTGACTATGAAATACACGTATGTAAGAAGAATCTCTGTGTCGTAGTGGTTATCACGTTTGCCACCAACTATTATTTTGCACCTTTTTTGCTTATGAAAAGCACTTTGGCTGGAAGCATCACTGATGAGAATTTAATATTCGAAACATGTGTCTGATACACAATAAATTGGTTTGAAAATTTCTTCAGGAAGGTATAGAGTTGGAACCCTTCTGCATTACTTACAAGAGGCCGCTGCGTTTAACTATATTGTTTGTTATGTCACCATACAGTGAGAAGTTTTATGTTTATACAACAATTGTGTGTCTATCGAGACCCCTGTGTATCCGGATTAGTGGGAGGGTTGTGCGCACGTAATCCGGATAACCATACCATTTGCTTAAAGCAGATGGCCGTCTTAAGTCGGTACCGGGTGTATATTGGTCTCCTTCCTTTTATGTGTTGTCGTCAATGTTAAATGTTTCTGTGCGTCTGTTACGATTGTTTTGTATGGTGTTCTAGTTAATATTGTTGTGTCTTTTTTTCGATTTGGAGTTTTTATGATGTCATTTATGTGTCACTTTCTTGCGAGTTTGTTTCGCTGGGTGAATGCAGGGTGGTCATTCTGGAGATAATTCCCTTTTTTTAACATATTTTTTTCCATTACCTAAGTACTGCAAATACGCACCGATAAAGCACAAAGCTTAAATACAACCCTTAATTGAAACTACTGGTGGACAATTAGTCACCGATGAAAATACCATAGACCAAAGGGCATGCTTTATAATATGAAAGTCCTATCGCCTACGATTCAAGAGTTATGGACAAGGATAAAATAAGTTAAAGAAGATCCTGACAATAATCATAACATCGCTCACAATAGGGCACAACATCGGGCATCGACGAACCCCTAGCAAGCTAGAGGTGGGACCAGGTGTCCGGGAGGAGTAAGCATCCCCTGTTGGCTAGCCGCACCCGCCGTCGATGTTCACGTACGAAAATGAATGAGGTTATGTCTGTATAGAAAGTACTATGGCGACCATGTCAGGGGAAAATATTCATACGTTTCACAGACAAAGAAAACTATATGCTAATATAGTTATATAATACCTTTATAAACAAAAGTATTTTAAAGATTTCAAGTATTACATGCGGGGTGAGTGCGCAAGTTTGGATTTAAAAAAATGTAGCCGGGTTGCGCTTCTGGAATGAATTTTGGTTGTGTTTAAAAATCACTTTGGCTGGAAGCATCACTGATGAATATCCGAAACATGTGTCTGGTGCATAATACATTGGTTTGAAATTTTTCTTCAAGAAGTATACAGTTGGAACACTTACGTGTTAAGAAGAGACAAAAGAAGGGGGATCTCCAACCAGACCCTGTTGCAGCACCAACAGCAAAACACCCGAAAACACAAGATTTATCGAAATACACAGTTTTAAGTTTTGGCATTTATGTGCCCTTATCATTTAAAGAGAATACTGAAAGTAAATATATAAGACTTTATACCTTTGTTGAGCTATGCTTCACTTCATTACAGCCAATCATCGAATGTTCATTCATTGAGTCTAGTAAGACTAGATATTCATTGTTGTAGACACAGACTTTGTGTATTCAAGACTTAATTGTATCCACATTTAAAACTTTATTGCAGTCATATACATGTAATATTCGGTGTCCTTGATTGCTTTAATAAGAAGTAAGATATCAGGTATCGTACGAATGAAGAATTAGCATGGTTATTGCAAAATAGCTTTGTTCGTGAGACTGACGATATTACACCTCAACAAATTCACATGCAGGAAAAGGAATGACTTTGTTTCTATTACAACAAATGGCAATACCGCGAAGAGTTTTAACGTTTTCTGTGTGTTTCTTTATTGTGTAACAAAATATAGGACATGAAACAGGAAGATATTGCATCTTTTATCAACGGAAATGGACCTATTTATATAGAAAAAAGAAAAATAAAGATAAAAACATCATACCGGCATGAACTTCAATTTCGCGTCAAAACGTTCTCGCTGATAAGAGTGATCCACGTTATATATCATTTGTTCAATATTTTGATAACTATGCCGCTTTTATCAAATCTCTCCAGTTGTCTGAAATAGTTTTATACCATAACTTCCTGCCTGCGGGGGTTATCATCTGTCTGGGCGTCAGCGAAATAAAACAAAGACTCATACATATAATCGTCGTATTAGTTAGCTTAATTAGTATTGATCTCCTCACTGCATACGCGAGACTTCAACATTTTATTCTGATTCAACAAAATGTGGATGATATCAATGATTTGATCCACATAAGACAAATGAAAGAGAAAAAAAGTAGAAACCAACGGGAAATGGTTTTAACAATGGAGGGTTAAGTACCCGAAACGTACATGTCTGGTCCATGCTGCAAATTTATATATAATTATCTGTTCTTAAATGATGCTATTGAATTTGAAGACGTTCAACATTGAATTTGAAGACGCTTAACATTTGAACTGCTTGGTGAGTGTCACTGCTGGTGGACCAAGAGTCCCCGATGGCACATGTAGCCAAGTTCGATCGGTTGATCGTCTGTCTCTTTAACGCATTTGAAATTTTCTGTGCAAAATTTCTTGAAATTTCTAAAACGTGGGTCCTGTAGCATCATATCCCACCCGTTCTGCTACGTCTTTCGGTAAATTTTTGGACATAATAATTTTCATACCTTTTGGCCATTTTACATTGTTTAGACTGAGGATCACTGACGAGGATTTAGTACCCGAAACGTGCATGTCTGGTCCATGCTGTAAATTTATCAGGTCCAAAATGATGCTATTGAATTTGAAGACGTTTAACATGAATAAAGAAGGTCACAGTTGCTCAGTTACACATAAGGAAATCACAGAGATCATACAATCCTTCTCGTATGTGAACCAATTTTATATGTTGGCAATCTACTGAAAATATCGAAAATGAGGAAGTTCAACGGAGGAATATATTGCGCTGTATTATACTTCGATGTTGAATGATGGGCACTATTTGAACTTCGACCTTCTGCAAGAATTTGAAACAATCGCTTTGAACACAAGAATTCCATGAAATTCTCTGAAAGGACGACGTCTACCGAACTTAAGTGACAGCTGTGGTTCCCTTCAGCACCCGATCTTAATCCCTACGAATTATACATGAGGGGGTTCGATTTTTTTTTTATTTTGGTGCCCCTTGGTTGTTTTACAAGGGTCCAATAGACCATGATGTTCTCAATTTTCACATCTGTTGTTACCTGGGTATATATGTGTATGTTTAAAAAAAATATTTGATGTCAAATACTGCTTGCTCAGCCGAGAACTGCCATATGAGAGAAATATCGAGGTAAACTCTAAAAGGTGTTGCCTCTATAGGACAACATGAGAGCTTGCATTGCAAATTATGCTGTTGAGCGAAAATGATATGAGATAGCACAGCATCCTGGCTTTTGGACTGATGGCGCTGGGGATATTTTGGTCTAAGTGCATTGAACTAGAGGGGCATTACATCAAAAGAGAGGTGGATATCAACCGTAAATGAAGTAGACTGATTGCTACGTTTTGATTCATACTCGTACAACAGAGCTCTATGCGTTGTGAGGGCCCTCTCTATATCCAGATAATGAGAGGGTTGTTAACACGTAATCTGGATAATAACGCCATTTGCTATTTAGATAACAGATATCCGTTTAATGTCGGATAGAATTCACATTTATCGTCCTCAATTTACGTGTTTTCATTTATTTTTGTGCTGTCTTTACTTGGTTCATTTATTGGCCCTATCTGTCTCTTAAATTTGGTCTCGTTTCAGAAGAAAGGCGTAGATAATAATTTGCGAACTTTCCACACTTTTTATCTTATATTTCAAAAGAAGAAATTATTTATATCGATTTATTAACTTCATAATAAAACTCCTGGTGTTTACAGAAATTCACCGAGGAAGATGAAGTCTTTTGAAAATATGTGCTATAATTGCCATTATTTTCACTATTCCCCTATTTGCAAGATAGCAACACCATTTTGACTAGCCACTAGTAATCTTTTATCATCAAGTAAGGATATTCCTTTTGGTAGTCTTGCATACGTCCTCAAATTAATATTTCGAACATAAATCCCATTGGAATTGAACTGTACCAGTACACTTTTCCAATATTCAACAACATAAACATTTCCCACCGAATCGGCACACAAGTCGCCAGGAGTGCGAAAAATGCCCTCCGAAGTGGGAACGGAAGACATCTTTATCTGTTGAAATAGATTTCCAGAGTCTGACAGAAAGCATATCCTATGTTGTAGCCAGTCCGAAACTAAAATGCAAACATTGTTATAGCTAGATGCGAACATTGGCTTTACTCGTAAGGGTTTGTCTTTAAGATCTGTTAAATGTTTCTCCTGTATATTAGTTTCGTTTACAATGAGAAGTCGATCTGTGCAGACCACGACAACGAGTTCTTCATTTTGTATGGTTACGATTGGACGAACATCTTCTCGACTAAACGGCAACTTAACTTGACGTTGATTCCCATCGATGTTGATGAATATTACGCGAGGCTCACGTTGACCAAATACCACAAGTGACTTTGAACGGGCTATCGAGGCTACATTCTTTACGGTAATACTTTTGAGACACTGTCCATTGTCTGCGCGTATGTATTTCAGTTTACAGTTGCTTTCATCAGTCACCACGAAGGTGTTTGAATCGAACCACTGGACCGCTGTTAGCTTAACTGTCATTCTATCAGATTCGTCGTTACATTGAAAGAAATTGATCAAATCATTATTTCGGGTGGATCTATCATTCATTTCAATTTTGACCGGAGTTTCTTTTACATGGTTTATAGTCCTTCTACTTTCCAGTGAATTAGACCTCTGCAATTTCCATCCAATGAATTGTTTTGCGTCCTCTGAATTTTTCTCAGATGCATCCTTTCGGGAAATCTTTCTTTCAAGAGATGCAGATCTGCGGACAAGAATACTTCGTTTTGGAATCTTAGGAGGTAGATTATCATTTACTGCCAATGTATTTAAACTGTTGATAGACACTACAGAAGCCTCACTCATTTCAATTGGTGATGAAGTCATCTCTTTATTTTTCAACATCTCTTCAGCGAAGGCTTCTTCAGTGATAGCCGCCGACGCAAATAGCAAGTTTTCATCCATCGCAACTCCACATTTTTTATTTCTTGAATCTGATGGTTGCAGTAGAGGAAAGGACGGAACGGTTGTTGCATTCATTTCTTTGTTTAATTTCATAACTTCTTCCTGTACTGAATCTGGTTCCGATAATCTCTCAGAACCGGACAATTCTGACGGTTCTGTTTCTACTTGGGATATTTCCAATACTTCAATGCGTTGCGAATTCACTTTTGCCTCGTGCTGTGACGGAGTAAGATCACAAGACATCACTGTTTCCATCAGAACAACATTTTCTTCCGTTGTGATTTCCCTTTCTAACGCTGAATCCGGCACTTCTACCAATCTTGATATTTCATCTTCTTTCGCTTGAACTACTTCATCTTGTTCTGTTGCTTGTCCATTCTTGTAAGCTGATGTTAGAGGAATATGACGGTCTATTTGTCCTGTGTTTGTAACTGTAGGCACTTCAATTTTTTTAGTTTCACCAATCGGTTCATCGTTTACAATTTCAAACAGTTTGTACATTTCATTGCATTTTGCTAGTTCTGTTAGCTGTATTCTTATTTTTTGTTTGATTGTTAAGTCATGTTGATATTTGGATAGACAGTCTTCAAATCTCCTGACTGTGGTCTTCACACAGTTTTTCAGTTGGTTCAAGTCGTATTTCCCACTTTCCACATCTGCAATGGATGTTTTAACAAATGATTCCATCATATGCAGGTCCTTTCGTCCAGCTTCTTTTAACAATGTCAGCTTGGAGTCCAACTCATGAAAACGTCCTTTGATATCTTCAACTGTCCTCTGTGTCTCACACTTCAACTTCTCAATCATTTTGTTGCCTGTGGTATTCACACTTTCAATACATAAATTTTGCTCTGTCATTATCTCTTCTCTACGGCCGTCTATGTTTGACATATATTCCTTCAACGACTCAATTTTGTCATTAGCACTACGCAAGACCACACTTAACTCTTCGGTCAGCTTATCAGAACTTTTTGTCACGTCATGTGATTTATGTTGAGAAAGCACGCACAGTCGACAAGTGGAAATGTTGCAGGTGTGGCAATAGTGTTCTTCTATTTCAGCACAGTGTCTTTCACACAGATGGATCCTATTTTGGAGAATGCCTCCTTCTGTGTTCTCAGATTTACGCTCACACAAAGTACCATCATTGGTTAATTGTGGAGGTGATTTTCCAAAAGCAGAAGCTTCAACAAATTCAATTAAGTTTTTGATGTAGAAATTACTTTTTAAAGATCTGACCCCGTCGATGCTAAGCAAAGTCCTTTCACGACACACGGGACAAATAATAGATCCAAATTGCTTGTTCTTTGCTTCAAGTAAATGATTTTCCAAGCATCGAAGGCAAAATGAATGTAAGCACACCAAAATTTTAGGTTCTTTATATACATTAAAACATATCTTACAAGTCAAAAAATTGTCCTGAAGAAAAGTCGGTATCGAGGCGGCCATATCTAAATCACAGCATACAATTATCAGTTTCTTCTCCCCTTGAAAAAAGTATATCACATTTAGTCAACTTTTACTGGACAAAACTTCTTGCCAACATACTTTACAATCACATGGTTACAAGTATTACTATTGGGTATTTAATGAAACAACTTTGATTGCCAACTTGGGACTTGTGCCGAGCGAGCACAGGGGATGTTAATTTGACAGATATATCTGTATTAGTTGTTTTTTTTTTTTTTTTTGTTAGATCTGACAAAGACATTTGAACGAATATTAATAAACGTTTAGCTATGCACGTCTGTATTTTAAATAGTGTCAGTCCATTGTCTTGAACGAGTTATTTAAATACGTTTTGTTTATCTCATTAATCAAAATGAATAAGGGATATTAAATCAAATGTAACTAAACGAAACACTTTGACAGTGGACAATAAAATTTTAAAGCTTAATGTTTCGCATAATTTTGATTATCAAGCGAATTTCAACATTATAAAATTAATGTGTTTTTATTCATGTGTTTTATTTGTGTTTTTAATGTGTGTGTTATACAGGGATATGGTCATTATCCATATTTGTCATTTCACCTCGTCTCAAACAAGGAAACCGCTGAAGTTAAGAGAGTATGCTGCATCCTGTCAAAACAAAAACAACAAAAAGGCGAAATGTACATCAAAGGTCGTTTGGTAAAAAGTCATGGCACCAAATAAAAGCTCTGACCAAAGAAAAACATACATGTCAAATGTTCAAGTCTTTCTGTTCAAAGGATATATACATGTAGTACATATAAGACCTTTTTTTAAAACAGTAGGGCAAAGGTCAAGATCACTGGGTCCAAAGCCCTCATACGAAATTACATTTTCGTCACAGAAAATCCATATTAATTAGAAATACAATCAAAATAAATACAGTGTAGTCCAATTCACTAAGCTCGAAAAGGTATAAGTCAAATATAATATTTTTGCAAAGTGTTTTGAATTACACAGACGAGGTCGCTGGTCAGAAGTCATGGCACAAAAGAAAGATTTTGCATATGAAGAAATACAAGCCTGATCGTTTCTTGTTCAATTTAGCCCAACATAGATTTTTTAAAATGTTTAAAGTCCAAGTTCAAGGTATTACGAAATGGTAATTGACAGCACTTATCAAGGTCCAATAGAATATCATACTATGCATTTGACTTTGAACAAAGAAAAGCAAGATCAAGGATAAACGATACTCATCAATATCAAGTATAAAGTCTGTATCAATTACCTTTATAAATACGAGATTCTGATTGATATGCTGTAAGCTTCGTATTGATGGATTTGAATTTTATCAGACATTATGCATTATTTTTCTACATAATCCCCTTCAGTATCTGTACACTTTTGCCACCTTTAAAGAAAAGAACTCCTTATCGTTACTGGTCAGAAAGCCATCCACCATGTCCACTGCAAGTATGACGTCATCATCGGACTGAAAGTGGGTGCCAAAAATAGCTGCTTTCAGTTTAGGTAACAGATGAAAGTCTGATGGAGCAAGATCGGGTGAATAAGGCTGATGTTCAATCAAATTAAAGCTACTATCATGAATGGCAGCTATGGCAGTGACAGACTTGTGAACAGGAGCATTGTCCTGATGGAACAACATTCCTTTAACCAGTTAGCTTTCCGCGGCGCTCAAATTTAATATTTTCCTGTAACTGTGTCAGATTTGTCCTATCTATCAGCAGAATAACATCCCAGAAAACCGAGGCCCACAATATAACAATCAGCCCTCGTAACGAATGATGAGTAAAGGTTATAACAAAAATGTTTTCCAACTTAGCACTTAGCACAAATGTTGACGGACAGACATGGTCAATCAATTTTGCCTAAATGAAAAATATCACCAGTCTGACCATCTTGCATCGACAACAGCGGAACACACCCGCCGGATATCACACAATACGACTCCTATGGAACGACACACACTTAACGATCCTACAAACAAAGCAGATACACCGAAACATAAAACATATTCAAGTGACAATAGATTAACTGAAGAAGAACAATGTGCTCCCGGTGCCAACTTCGAACAGCCGTCCGCTATATAACAGCAAATGGTGTTGTTATCCGGATTACATGCGCAAATTCGGATGAAAATATACTTGACCAATCTATAGAAAATATTATAAAGAATTGCACTCTGACTGACTGTGACGACAGGACTTTATGACAGGCCTAGTCCAAACCTCGTTAGAGAAGACAGGGTCTCGACCACCTGTTGTCCTTTCTGAAAATCTGTTACTTCTCGGGTAATAACATGCATGCGCTCGCTACAGCCGATGAAACCTTCACTGTATTTCGTATGCCCTCTGTTTTTATGTTTAGTTATATATCCGTCTGAGTGAAGCTTTGGCCCCTACATTTTGTCCTCTTGTTTGTATTTTAACCATACAGTGGTGGTTATTTTACACAAAAATTGTGCGTTCTTCTTGGTGCTCACTAAAAGTGGTAGTCCGAATCCGAGTCGGGAAAAAGCCGAGTTGAGATTTTAAATTCCGACTTCTCGGTAACGCGTCGATAGATTTTGACGAAATTTTCAGGAAATATTTATTTCATACATACAAATCGCAGTTTATTATTTGATTTTGAAAAAAAAAATTATCTTGGAAGTAATCAGCTATAAACCGATTTTTACCACACTAAAAGTGGTAGTCCGAGTCCGAGTTGAGAAATCAATAGACGCAAAGAATTCATGGATGGATGGATTTGTCCTAAACTTTCAGGAATTGCTAGAAATGGATATTAGAGTGATCAGAAACATCCTTTTTCCAGATTTATTTACAATATATTGTTTTTGAAGTATGATAAGCAAAAGCCGAGTCCGAATAATTTAAAAAATCGGTTTCTATTCGGCTAAGAATTAGTCCGAGTTAAAAAATTACAGAAAAAAATTATTTATTTATTTTCTTTTTCTTTTCTTTTTCTTTCTTTCTTTTTATTTATTTATTTATTTATTTATTGTTCTTTCTTAATTCCATTTCTTACGAATCCTGAAAGTTTGAACGAGATCCTTCACTCCAATCATGAAGAGATGCTTATTTGATTTTTCAACAGGGATTGGCACTTTTAGTGTGGTGAATTTCGGCTTATATATAACTGATTATTTATAAGATGATTAATTTTTTTTTAATCAAATAAAACACATACATTTACATTTGTATGTGTATACGAGAAATATTTCCTGAGATTTTTAATCAAAATCTATTCACCAATTACAGAGAAATTTGAATTTGAAATCTCGGCTCGGCTTTCCGTCTTTGACTCGGCTTATGCTTATCATAGTTCAAAAACAAAAATAATGTTCATAAATCTGGATAAAAATAAGATTTCTGATCATTCTTATTTCTATTTCTAACAAATTCTGAAAGTTTTGAATAAATCCATCCATCCATTCATGAGTTATCTGCGGGTTTTATTACTCAACTCGGACTTATTTCTAAATCAAATTATATAAATCGATTTGAGTGTATAAAATAGATATTTCCTGAAAATTTCATCAAAATCTATACACCCATTACCGAATTTGAAATTTCGGCTCAGCTTTTTGTCTTTGACTCGGTTTTAACTTCTTCTATTTCTAAAAAAAATTATTGTGAATTAATCTATGAAAAGGAGATTTCTGATCATTTGAATATCCATTTCTAACAATTTTTGAAAGTTTGAACAAAACCCATCCATCCATTCATGAATAATTGCGTTTATTGATTTCTCAACTCGGACTCAGACTACCACTTTTAGTGTGGTAAAAATCGGTTTATAGCTGATTAATTCCAAGATAAGCAAATATTTCCAACTCAAATAATAAAATTTGATTTGTATGAATGAAATAAATATTTCCTGAAAATTTCATCAAAATCTATCCATGCGTTGCCGAGAAATCGGAATTCAAATTCTCAACTCGGTTTTTCCCCGACTCGGACTCTAACTACCACTTTTAGTGCGCCCCTTCTTTGAGACGTCTGGGTAACCGGAAAAGTGGGAGGGTTCAGCACACGTATAATCCGGATAACCACATCATTTGCTACTGGAGTGACAGATGGCCGTCCTAACTCGATACCAATTATTAAAATTAAACTTTATTTATTTTACAACGTTTAACAAACAAGTTACACAACTTATATTAATGTCTCACGTTGGCTCAGATGTTGGCGTGAGGGGGTCCAAGGAGCAGGAGGAAACCGGAGTACCCGGAGAAAAAACCCCTGCAGAGGCCTGGGTGGGGGACCACCTACCCTCCCACATAAAACCCTTTGCCGAATCTGAGATTCGATCCCGGGACCTTAGAGGTGAGAAGCGAGCGCGCTACCACTGCGCTAACCCGGCCGTTTGCCCACCAATTGCCCATTGGTCTCTTTGGTTTATGTGTAGTAATTCGTGTTTAATGTTTCTATGCTGTATTTGGTACTCCTCGTCCCTTTTGTGATGCCTACTTTGTGTTTTTCATGGAGTGTTTTGGTATTTTGCTGTGGGTGCTGCAACCGAGTGTTGTTGGACAGCCGTGTATAAAACAAAAGGCTTTCTCGCTATAACCATAGATTACTACAAGACAGTACTTGTAAATCGAAAAAAGAACATATATATATATATCAGATAGAACATCGGAATCATGGTGTCACCTCTTAGACATGTAAACAAACTTTGATTCGAATGGGATTATGCTCCTCTTACACCTAAGTTAGCCATATATTGTACCTTGTCAATCATGTCAAAAATAAAGGTCAGAAGCAGCATCTGAACATATAGGGTAAACTTTTGTTGTGTTCATCCAAATGTCATTCTAGTCACACTTTTAACATTTCGTCCAAACCCGAGACCTTGGTCAAAAACCCTAGCCTAGTATGAGTAAACTATGATAGGTAGGTTCCAGGCATGGAAGCATATTGTCATACATCAAGATGATCCTGTAAATAAATTCTAAGTGACTTACATCTAACATAAGCTGACCTGGTATAAGATAACCTGCTTTATATCTTCTTCACCGGGTTGTGCTAAACAAGAGGCCCAAGGGGGCCACATCGCTCACCTGAGTTGCAAACAAAAGAATGATAGTGGACGATTTGGTAGAGGACCTTGAGTACTTGCTTCCTGTAAGGTTTCGTTAAATTCTGTGTAGCAGTTTCAGAGGAGATGTCGAAAATGTGTCATCCAATCAGAGCCCTAGGCGGCCATATTTGTTGATCGATCGGCACGAAAAACACAAACTAGGTAGAGGACCGTGAGTACTTGCTTCCTGTAAGGTTTCATGTAAGTCTGTGTAGCGGTTCAGAGGAGCTGTTACAAATGCATCAACCAATCAGAGCTCTCAGCAGCCATATTTGTTGACCGATCAGCGCCAAAAACACAAACTTGGTAGAGGACCTTGAGTACTTGTTTCCTGTAAGGTTTCATGAAATTCTGTGCAGCGCTTGCAGAGAAGCAGTCGAAAATGCGTCAGCAAATCAGATACCTCGACAGCCATATTTATTGACCGATCAGCGCGAAAAACACAAACTTGGTAGCAGACCTTGATTTCTTGCTTCCTGTAAGGTTTCGTGAAATTCTATGTAGCGGTTGCTGAGGAGAGGTCGAAAATGTGTCATCCAATGAAAGCTCTCAGCAGCCATATTTGTTGACCGATCGACACGGAAAACACAAACTTGGTAGAGGACCTTGAGTACTTGCTTCCTGTAAGGTTTCATGAAATTCTGTGCAGCGCTTGCAGAGAAGCAGTCGAAAATGCGTCAGCAAATCAGAGACCTCGAAAGCCATATTATTGACCGATAGGCGCGAAATACACAAACTTGGTAGAAGACCTTGAGTACTTGCTTCCTGTAAGGTTTCGTAAAATTCTATGTAGCGGTTGCAGAGGAGAAGTCGAAAATGTGTCATCCAATGAAAACTCTCGGCCGCCATATATGTTGACCGATCGAAACGAAAAATACAAACTTGGTAGAGGACCTCGAGTACTTGCTTCCTGTAAGGTTTCGTGAAATTCTGTGCAGCGCTTGCAGAGAAGCAGTCGAAAATGCGTCAGCAAATCAGAGACCTCGACAGCCATATTTATTGACCGATCAGCGCGAAAAATACAAATTTGGTAGAGGACCTTAAGTACTTGCTTCCTGGAAGGTCTTATGAAATTCTGTGCAGCGATTGCAGAGGAGAAGTCGAAAATGTGTCAGCCAATCAGAGCCCTCGGCAGCCATATTTAATGACCGATCAGCGCGAAAAATACAAACTTGGTTTCGTGAAATTCTTTGAAGCGGTTGCAGAGGAGATGTCGAGAATGTGTCAGCCAATCAGAGCCCTCGGCGGCCATATTTGTTGACCCATCTGCACGAAAAACACAAACTTGGTAGAGGACCTCGAGTACTTGTTTCCTTTGAGGTTTCGTGAAATTCCGTTCTGTGGTTGCAGACGAGATGTCGAAAATGTTAAAAGTTTACGCCGGACGACGACAGACGACGGACGGACGTCGGACGGCGCGCTATGACAATAGCTCACTTGAGCTTCGCTCAGGTGAGCTAAAAAGAGCAATATTTATTTGACAGTAAGTGTTTAGAATATTTTTCCCTGCCATGGTCGCCATAGCACTTTCTATATAGACAGAACCTCAGACAGTGCATGTATTTTAGATATTGTTTTCATTTTCTTGCGTGAACATCGATGGCGGGGTGCGGCTAGCCAAACAGGGGATGCTTACTCCTCCCGGGCACCTGGTCCCACCTCTAGTTTGCTAGGGGTCCGTCGAAGCTCAATTTTTTACTCCATTGTGAGTGCTGTTGAGATTATCGTCAGGATCTTCTTTAACTCATTAGATTTATTCGACACACAGACAGTTACTAGTACGTTGATAATACAGAGTTTTCCCCAAAAGGAAGCTCTGTTCACTCTGATTTACGGTTTGATTTAATAGGCTTTCAGAATTTAGATACTACACGCTGATCACATCTAACAAAAATACATGTATCAAAATTTTAGGAAGTTTTTTAAGGTTTTTAAGTTGACAGTAACAAAATTATTATGGTACGGAGAAGCACCAAACAATCCCGTTTTTGTCAGCTGATACGAACTTCCTGTCATGACCGATACTTATGCCACGAGGTTCCGGAAACGGAAGAGCTAATATGCGCACAAGTTTCCCGTTTGTAGACACCTGGATGAGAGAACTGTTGCCTTTGTTGACAATATACGTTTGATCGTCGAAATCGATGCAAAGTCCACTTGGATTCCAAATCTTTATGTTGCTGTCACGTGGAGAAAAGAAAGAGGTTATGTCTCCTGTTGGCGAAATTTTGAATACTGACTTTGGTGCTGCCTCCACAGCAATTATGTTTTGATTTGAATCAAGAGCCATCATGCTTGGTGAAAAAGGACGCTGCAAAATTATGACAGAGTCCTTCTTTCCATCTTTTTTGTACACTTTTATGTGTTTTTCATTGATGCATCCAGCATAAATTTTATTACACCTCACAGATTTGGCGACGGGGAATGGTCCTACTTTCGTGCTTACATAAATACGATGGTACTTGGTGTCTTTGGTATATGGATAAATAGCATCGACACTATCGCAGACCAAAACGTTTTCAACGAAGGTGACATTCTGCACACCATTGTAGGATCTTTCCCACAACAACTGGCCAGCGCAGTCGAAAATCATAATGTTGCCTTGTCTGTTGTCTACTACAGCTACCTGCGACCTACCCATCCAGCAAATGTCTGTCACAACGCTACAAGATGAATCTATCAGTTTGCGGACGCTCTTTACTGTCAAACGATCATCTGCTTTCTGAAAGCGTGCCTTGTCATTCAAAGTAGCTTTAGGAACCTTGGCTGCCAGTTCTTGAGGTATTGATTTCTGGCGCTGCGGATGTGTAAGCTTTTCTGA
Source organism: Pinctada imbricata (assembly GCA_033119305.1). NCBI lineage: Eukaryota > Metazoa > Mollusca > Bivalvia > Pterioida > Pteriidae > Pinctada > Pinctada imbricata. The sequence continues at coordinate 71,650,753 of VSWD01000010.1, forward strand.
AATATGAAATAAGTTTTCTCCAATCTTAGACGAAGCAATTATTACTTCAGGAATATCACAAGAGACATCTCTCCTTTTTGCTTCATCAACTTCGGACTCCAATGATTTTAGACGATCAGAAAGTACCTTCCGTAGGACCAGCATCTCTTCATCCAGGGCATGTTTAGTATAGGTTTCAACGGCATTCAAAGATTCTGACATCTTCTCGACGGTCCTACTGTGTCGCTCATATTCCGATATGTACTTCTTTCGAGATCCAGAGAATATTTCTTTCACTTTAGCTTCGGCTCTTTTGAAATCATGGATTACCTCTTCAATCAGCGCGTCTCGAGCTGTTTCAAGCTTCTTGATACTGTCACCCTCGACAAGATTCATTTTCTCTAAATTCAAGGCAATTTCCCTTCTTCTTTCAAGAGTTTCTTTCTGCTTTTCTTTCATTTCCTCTAAGCGTTTAGTGGTAATTCTTCTGACAAGTTTTCCTTCGTCTTTGGGGTCTGTATACTGATGGAATTTATGTTCGGATCGATGGCACTGTTCACACATGAGGACGCCACACTCTTGACAGTAATATGTTGACCAATCCTTGTGCTTTTGACAGAAAATTATACCGTAAAGTTCTGAGTCGGTCTTAGACCGGCGGATCGTTGCAAGTACGTCATTAAGAGGTCTGACTTTATGAGAATCGTGCGAATGCTTTATTTTGTGTTGGTTGCAGACGGACTCCTTACAGCTAAGGCATCTGTATTTTGCACCAGCATCGCAGTCTGAACACTTGGACGATGGATGAAGTGTGTCGGTCGCTACATCTCTGTAGTCCAGGACACGCTTCAGATATACGTTAGTCGGTATGTGTGTCACATCGCCATCTGGTACAACAGTTGAATGTGAACAACAGGGACACTTGATGACAGGATTTGACTGAGCCGCATCTTCATGTTGTCTGGTTAGGCAGTTACAGCAGAATGAATGTAAGCAGTCTAAGATCTTGGGATCCTTTAGTACACCGTCACAAAGCCTACATATTATGGTGTCTGGGGGCTTGTCCGATAGATAGGTCCCAGGTATTCCTGAAACAGAGGAGACTTCAATTGAATGCAATAAATATCACAGCATTTTTCGTTTCATCCGAACTAAGAAAAAGAGCAGTTGTATCTCTGCTGCAAGAGAGTTGTCATATAGATATTAGCAAGCTATATTGTTTGTGAAACATCAATGCCCCCGTTGACAGCTTTGAGAATATAAAACATGTAATTCAAACTGAAGGTCAAAATCATGAGTCAATGTCAAGCTAAAAGGAATGTATATATAAGTAATTGTATTTGGTGTCCTTATAGTGTTTTTGTAAGTTTTTGTTTTTGGAACTACGGGGAGAAGAAGCCTTGAGTGTACACACTGGACTTTCTTTGTGAAGTTTGCTGTACAGTTCGAGAAAATCCCCATATTTACCAATTTGGTAAGCTCCGTCGGTTAGCGTCTTTGTAAATTATTCCAAAACCAAGGATTATCTCTCTCATGCAAAAGCTGTCTTTGATGTTTACACTAGTTAAGACTTTCTGGAAATTTTACAAAAATTACAGTCAACTTCTTTTAAACTTCGGATCAATACACGCAACAGAGTACATTACTTTGGGTATTACACAACCTGTCTTTTATGGTGATATGATAAACAAAATTAGATGGATCAAAGGTAGGCAACATAACCATCGAAAATGCGTCAGAATCATCAAACGCCTTTTATATCGTGGATATGATCCTGATGTCACCGGACGGACACTAGGCTAGGTACTTGACCAATCTACAGTCTTGTACAAGCGCATCCTTGAGACTTGCACTCTGACTGACTGTGACGACGGGACTCCATGACGGGCCCTGTCCAAACCTCTTTAGAGAAGACAGGGTCCCGACCACCTGTCCTCTCTGTCAGTCGGACTCCTCGGGTGATTACATGTACATACATGAGCTCGCTACTGCCGGCAGAGCACGGACTGTATTACGCATGCCCTCTTTTTATATCCATTTACATATTCATCTGTATTTCTGGGGCCTCTATGTTTTGCGGTCTTGTTTGTGTTAGGTCATCTTACAGTGAGGAGGTTGTTTTACACCAAAATTGTACGTTCTTCGAGACCTCTGGGTAATTTGAGAATTGAGAGGGTTGTGCGCACGTAATCCAGAATAACTACACCATTTGCTACTTGCGTAACAAATGGCCGTCCAAAGTCGGCACCGGTTGCCCATTGGTCTCGTCGGTTTATGTGTAGTCTTTTGTGTTTGATGTTTACATGTCGTATGTCTCTTTTCCGTCTCATACTATACTCGTCTTTTGTGTTTTTGCACCGGGTGTTTTGCTGTTGGTGCTGCAACGGGGTCTTGTTGGAGATCTCCTCCCTTCTTTTAAACGATATACCATGTAGTGGTATCTGTAATAGGATGACACGGGTCTGTATGTCAGTCTGAAACAGGACGACACTGGTATGTATGTCAGTCTAAAACAGGACGATACTGGTATGTATGTCAGTCGGAAAAAGGACGATACGGGTCTATATGTCAGTCTGAAAAATGAGAGAGGACGAAAATGGTCTGTATGTACGTCTGTAACCAAACTACAATGGTCTGTATGTCAGTATGTCACTGGAAGACAATGGCATGTTTGTCAGTCTGACACAAAACGATACAGGTCTGTCAGTGTGAAACAGGACGGCATTTGGTCTGTATGCCAATCTGAAACTGGGAGACAATGGTCTGCATACCAGTCTGTAACAGGACGACACTGGTATGTATGTCAGTCGGAAACAGAACGACAATAGTCTGTATATCGGTCTGAAACAGGAAGGAACTGGTCTGTCTGTCAGTCTGAAACAGGACAACTCTGATATCTAAGTCAGTCTGAAATAGGAAGACACTGGTCTGTATGTCAGTCTGAAACAGGACGACACTATTCTGTATGTCAGTCTGTAACAGGACGACACTATTCTGTATGTCAGTCTGTAACAGGACGACACTGTTCTGTATGTCAGTCTGAAACAAGACAACACTGGTCAGTATGTCAGTCGGAAATAGGACGATACTGGTCTGTATTTCAGTGATTGATTTGAGTAACCAGTTTGAAAGGGACGGCTCAAAGTATTTTGAAATAAACTAAAACTAATTTTGTCACATCGTTTTTTTTTCCGCTGCCATATTCATGTATGTAGTAAAATTTAACCGATCTTGGAAATTTAAGGCATTGAATGGCAAACAAAGAAGTATTGCAAACTTCTGTTAAAATCAATCTGACAAACTGGGACGTATATATATGGATTGATTTACTAGTGAATCATAATAACAAATAAAATAAAGCCTGTGTTTGTGAAACACGAATGCCCCCGGTGGCATCTTTGTTAGTATAAACTTCATTTTCTGTTAAGTATGTGAAAGGTCAAGTTCAACAATTTTGGTATAAATGTAAAGGTCTTGTCACAAGGAATACACATGTGAAATATGAGAGTCCTATCACTAACCATTCAAAACTTATGCCCAATGTTAAAGTTTTTGAAAATTAGGTCAAAGGTCAAGGTCAAGGTCACAAGGTCAAAACTTTTGGTATCAATGGAAAGGTCTTGTTGCAAGGAATACACATGTGAAATATGAAAGCCCTATCACTCACCATTCAAAAGTTATGCCAAATGTAAAAGTTTTTGAAAAGTAGGTCAAAGGTCAAGGTAAAGGTCACGAGGTCAAAAATTTTGGTATCAATGGAAAGGTCTTGTCACAAGGAATACACATGTGAGATATGAAAGCTCTATCATCTTCCATTCAAAAGTTATGCCCAATGTTAAAGTTTTTTCGGACAAACAGACAAACAGACAGACAAACAGACGGACAGGCCAAAAACTATATGCCCCCGAATCTGTGATTCCGGGGGCATAATAAAATATATTTGTAAGTGTTTAATTTGAAGAGCCAAAACAAACCCTAATACGAAAGTTACTTTGGCTTTCTTTTCATTCCTTTCTAATAAAGGGGGAATATGATTATCTTGACACTGAGACCACTTTTAAAGAGGCATTCAAGTTCCTGCGGTGTATTTTGTCGGAATGGAGGGGGAAAATTGTCAGTTCGCCGTGTAGCTGTTTGAATGGCAAATTTATAGAATAGCGAGATATTTTGAAAAAAAAGGTCAAAAATCTCTAGTCCGAAGTTGGTTTTTTTTTTACCAAAACCAAGCCTTTGATGCTTATTCGTACGAATAGTGGCTGGGTATCCGTACAAATATTACTTGGTTTTCAAATGGTTTTGCTCAGAAAGTTCGGACAGGTCGGTCTCAGATTGCAAGTCAAGTACACTAGGTCAGAAGTCAAATCCCAAATGAAAGATCTGGTCATAAGATATCAAAATATGAAATACCCTAGCTATATCCCTCATAGTTAATTATTATGGTCCTGTCAAAGTTTTCTCTTTTTTTTTAACCATGCGATCGACGACGTCGCTATCATTTAGTCACGCGGCTTGCTTAAATTCTTCCGGTGACCTTATTATTGTAAAGTAGATGTAAGTACACTTTATATATATATATATATCTATACAGCTTTATGTCTCTAAAGTTAGACTTAGCAACACATATTAGATATGTAATATAATTCTCAAAATTCTACTTTTACTTTCGATTTCTCATTAATGGGCTAGAAAAAGAATGTGTATAGTACACTAAGTACTGTGTAATATAGTAAATATATGCAATGAAACTTACCTATTGTCTTTGTAAAATCTAGCTTCGATGCCATTTTTTAAAAAAACAGAACATATGAATTGTGATCACACCTGATACACCTGTGATTCAACCTCATGTTTATAAACCAACTGACGTATTGACTTTTTAAAAGTACGGCATATCGTGCGGATCCAGATATTTGAAAATGATTATTATCAAAGCTTCGATCTGGTAAGATATTTAATTTTTTTCTTAATAAACATGTTTGAATTTCTACAAAAATTAAAAAAAATATATGTTGCACCCGCCCCATTCATACATGAGGAGGTGGACAGGGTGAAAGGGAGTGGGAGGAAGGGGCTGGAGGAGGTAGAGAGGCGGCGGGAGGTGGAGGGGGGATGGGCGGAAATAGGAAGGGAAGGCCAAGGGGAAAAGGGTGGGGAGGAAGGAGAGAAGAAGGGAGTGGGAGGGGGAAGTAAGGAGGGGAGAGGGATTCCCCCCTGTCCGCCCCCATATATAAAGCAACCATTTGTAGCTTACCAAAGTGAAAAACATACCCATTCATTTATAATCTGTAAGTACTTTGTCCTCGACAACTAAATATAGGAGGTTAACAACAATCCCCCCCCTGTGATTTGGACACCGACGTCCTTCGGTCGATTGAATAGACGTCCATCCGTAAATTCATATAACAAACAAAGGAGGAGGATCCTTACCACACCTCTATAACGGACATACCTCGGAGTCTCGAAATGCTATTGCGCCATCCAACCCCGTACCTCTTGAAGACTTCGTATTTGAGGATCACAAACGTACTTGAGGCAGCCCTTTAATTTTGAACAACAGGAATTGCTTGAAAGTCGAGGAATTTGAATCTCGCAGTTTCATACTTTGAGATACGCACAGCTTCAATATTTTGCTTGTTTTTACGTGTGTGTGTTCCGATGAGATGCTGATTTTATACCATGTTCACTGTGGTTTTAGATTTTTAAAAAATACATATTTCAACCTTGTTAGAGGAATATGACTTGCATGTATCTAGAACTGTCTGCTTGCCTCGTTAGTTTAGACTGCAATCAGTACAGTCGGATCCCCCCTTTTCACCCAACATTACTCTTCTTATGATTTAATAAGTATGTATAAGCACAGATCTTCTCTTTTATGCTCTTGTATAGAAAATCATTTGTGGCAACGTTTCCAAAATCTTACTACAATCTAGGTATTTTGTCCGCAACTGAAATTTCCAATATGCGGACTTGCCGAATTTCAAATATATGTAGTAATCATGTATACAAGTTTTTTTTTTTTAATCCAATCTGTGATTTTGACCCTTGACCTATGACATTGACCATTCATAGAGTTCTTCTTTACACCAAAAACCGACCGGAAAGAGGCAATTCTATAAAGATTCAAACCTGTGACCTGGACTTTTACCTATGGACTTTCTTACATTGCGACCAATAATTAAGCTTAGTTTGATAAAAATCAATTGCGCTCTCTGGATTTCTACTATAATTTTATTTTTGCCAAGTCTAACCTGTAGCCTTGAACCTAGACATTTTTAAAACCAATTATGTTGAAAATAGACTTTCCAGAGTGCATTCAAGGTTATTGACCATTTATAGTTTTTAAACTTGAACTTTTGACTATGACCTTGAAAATTTTCCTTGGAGAAATGTATCATGAGAAATAATGAAGCTTAATTAAGATGGAATAAAAATGTGCCCTATGGTTATATACAAAAGATTCATCCGTTGCGTTATCTCCTTACAATTTTGTCTCGAGGGAATATAAACATTTCCCAGTGGATTGTATGATGCAAAAAAATCTCACAAGTACTATTTATAGAAATATTGAAGTGAATTTGACCAATTTGGTCTTAAAGATAATCGAAAGGGATTTTAATGAATTTTGAGATGTTGTCTATGAGTTCCGTTGGGGACATCGCTTCTTCGCGTAAAAAAATTGTGACGCGAAGAAGCTAAGTTACGTTGCGAAGAAGCGAAGTTACGATGCGAAGAAGAAAAGTTACGAAGAAGCGACGAATCTAAGTTACATGTACAATGTTAAACTGCTTCTTTACATCGTAACTTCGCTTCCTCGCATTGTAACAAGCTTCTTCGCATCGTAACTTCGCTTCTTCGCATCGTAACTTTGCTTCTTTGCATCGTATCTTGGCTTCTTTGTATCGTAACCTCGCTTGTTCGCTTCTTCTCATCTTCGATTCTTCGCCTTCCTGTTTTACAGTGGCACATGCCAAGTGAAATGAAACATTGCGGATGAAAAAGACAATTTTCTTCTGAGAAAGTCTTACGAGGGATATTCCCTAAAGGGGATACTTCTTTTACTTCGAATTGAATTTGATGTTGAGCTTATTTTGCAAGCTAAATAAAAAGGGGGACGAACAGGATAAGGGGAGGGGTGTGGTGGGAGGAAGGAGGGAAGAAGCGGAGGGGGTCTAGGGGGTAGAAGGGGAGAAAAGATTTGGTGGGGAGGCTACATACAGAGAAAGGAGCGTGTGATTATACGCTCACGCAGCAAGATACGCCCGTTGGGATTTTTTTCACAACACCAAAATATCTAAGTCCCATAACTCCATAAGGACAAATTGGATGAACCTAGCTTAAAATCGAAAGGCGGCTTCCTCTTCAAAGTCTGATCATAATGTACAAATATCATGAAAATCTGTTGACACATATTCAAGTTATTGCGTTCCATGCACCTATAATTTGCCCTTAGCTTAACATGTATGTTGCATATACCCCCCCCCCCCCCCCCCATTACACATAATTTCTGGATTATGTGACAAAAAATTCAAGAACCCCTTATATATGTGAAAGAACATCCTTTCTACTTGAAGTATACAAAATTTCAAAACATTCAACCAGAAATAGATTTTTAAATAATTTTTAACTATTTTAGTATATTTTCACTGTATTTTAAAAATCTAAGTCCCATAACTCTGTAACGACATATCGAATAAACCTGAAAATCGAAAGGCAGCTTCCTCTCTACAGTCCAATCATAATGTATGAATATCATGAAAATCCGTTGACGCATATTCAAGTTATCGCGTTCCATGCGCCTATATTTTGCCCTTAGCTTAAAATGTATGTGCATATAACCCACCCCCCCTTCCCATTACACACAATATCTCGGTTATGTGACAAAAAAATTAAAAACCCGTTACATATGTCAAAGAACATCCTTTCTACTTGAAGTATACCAAATTTCAAAACATTTCGACCAGAAATAGATTTTTAAATAATTTTTAAATATTTTAGTATATTTTCACTGTATTTTAAAAATCTAAGTCCCATAACTCTGTAACGACAAATCGGATGAACCTGAAAATCGAAAGGCGGCTTCCTCTCCACAGTCTGATCACTATGTATAAATTTCATAAAAATCCGTTGACGCGTATTCAAGTTATTGCGTTCCATAGGCGGACGGACAGACGGACAGACGGACAGACGGACGGACGGACAGACGGACGGACTTCGCCATACCATAATACGTCCCGTCAAATGACGGGCGTATAAAAAAGGTGTAAACGAATTTCTCTTACCTAATCACATGAGGCCGAAAAAAATGTCAATTTAATAAAATATCATACACATACATGTCTTTGTCTTTATATATATATACCCCATTCATGTTTGGACTCGAGTACCTGTGTTTTGAGCTGCCGATCCTATTTTTTTTTTCCAAAGTTTATATTATTCTTTTTATTTATTTATTCATTATTATTTTTGGCACTTTCATTTATTATACAATAATTGCATTTTATAATGAATTTATTTTGCATCACAGGAAGGAGGCAGAAATAATGTCAATTTCTATACAGTCTCGTCTAACTTGAAAAAAAAGCGCACGTATTTTTTTCTTCATATTAATTTTGATTTTTCATTGGTAATTGATAGAGTTTCTATATTTTCATGTAATATTCTATGTTACAGGACTAAAATGTCTACATCATTACAGTACATGATTTTTTTATCCTACCACCTTAGCTTCGATGTTTGACCTTCGTTTGGTAAATTTGTGTTTCACAAACACGTCTTTTTATATTTGGCATTCCTTCGGTTTTTTTTCCTTTCAAATATAATGATTATTTTTTTAACAAGCCCTTGTAATGTGTATATTACTGTAGATAATCAGTGAGATTGCATTCTGTTTCTCTAAAAATCAATCACCCGCATTGTATTACGTTACCTAGTCCCGTCAAAGACTGGGTTTGGTCAGGTATTTCGGACTAATTTTTTTGTATGAAAATATATAAAAGAAAGAATAATCACAGAAATTTGAAAATGTATGAAATTTTTAGAGAAAAGGGATGGTGCGTTTTAGATAATCAATAACTTACTAAATCATTGTAAAAATAAAAGTCAATTTTATTCTGCTATAGCCTTAAACTTTATATACTATCCAATCATTGGAATCACCAAAATATTTTTAATGAGAATTAAAGTTACCCCAAACAAGTTTTATTTCCATGCATGGCGCGAAATCATCTGAACGTGCACAATAAAGTAGCAAAATTGTGAGTTTTACGTAGGTTAACACAGCTTTTGAAAAGATTACTGACGTTTTTAAATGAAATAAGAAAATTTCAGATATATCTATGATCATTGGCATATAGATAATTCTTTTGCGATTCAATCGATACCAAAATCGTCAACGTACGTTTACTAATAAGTGAAATATAAGCTGTAGAACACTGAAAACTGGGAGGAAACTTCCTTCGACGACGCCATATTGGATTTCTCTAGCAACATCGTACGTCATAACTTTACGTCATAACTTTACGTCATTGCTTTACGTCATTACTACGTCACCTTTGTGAAACCCGTGCAACTGGAACGTAAATACGACGTAAAGAAGGACGTAAGTCCTACGTCGGTCGTAAATCTACGACGCTTTTGTGAAACTGGCTACTGGCGCTTGACAGTTGTACTAGTCTTTGCCTCACTCGGTACGTCGCTAAACAATATCGGAAGGTTGCGAGTTCGAGCCCAAATGGAGGAAGTCTCTCTATGTGCAGTGGCGTCCAACGAAAATCCCACGGAGAGGTGTTGGATAGCAGGGCTGTCGAGCAGGGGCAGGAAAACCCAAAAATTGAAGGGGATAAAAGTGTAGTAATCTGGTACTTGCCAGAGCAATGTCTCTTTGACTCACTGAGTATTTAGCGTTAGACTTTATTCATCGGAAGGTTGCGAGTTCGAGCCCAGGTGGGGACAGTCTCGTATTTACTATGTATATAAAACTCCTTTCATATCAACCTTGCGGCTACCGTGCGGTCTCTGTAATCACATATTTGAAAAAAAATCGCTGGGGAGGGGGGGTGGCTTGTTTTTTTTTTTTTTTTTTTTCGAAGAAAAAAAATGTTTTGCTCTGAATTTTGATGAATAAAATAAATTTGCTTATAGTGTGACAGAAGAAAATAATCTTGCTCTTCCAAATAATCTGAATTTGAAGAATTACCATAAAATTTTGCTTAAAATTCCTGAAAATTTTCCGGCTCGCTTCGCTCGCTGCAGTTTTCAATTCAGATCACAAAAATTTGGGCTTGCTTCGCTTGCAATAGTTTTCTATCAAAACAGAAAGTTCCTACTTGAAAATATCAAAAGAGTGCGTGTTAATGAAAAAGGGGCTTCCTCAAAGGCTTATCAATATAATGTCTTACTATTAACATGAGTAAAACCTTGTCCGATCAATTGAAAATTCACAGAATTATTGTCGAATAACCAAGGGTTTGTCATAACCTCGTGCATTTGATGGGTAAAACCTTGTCTGGTCATTGAGTCCGCTTGCATGGATATGTAAATTCACAGAATTATTGTCGAATAACCAAGGGTTTGTCATAACCTCGTGTATTTGATGGGTTAAACCTTGTCTGGTCAATAAGTCCGCATGCATGGATATGTAAATTCACAGAATTATTATCCAATACCCAAGGCTGTGCCATGACTTTGCACCAATGTCATAATTCAAAGGTCAATATTACGATGCTCTTGATGCTCAAACGTTTGTGTAGACTAAATCTTTTAAAATTCTTTCTGCATGGCTCCCAATAAAACCGAAGGTGTCACTACCTTGAGCCAAGATCATGGTTAAAAGGTAAAAGGCTGAATTTGATGGGTAAAACCTTTTCCAGGCAATGACTTCATCTCCTCTTGCATGGATTAAAAAAAAATGTTTCACAAAATTTGTTTAAGGACTGAAAATTTGTCATGACCTGGGAGCAAGGTCATTTGTCAAGGTCATGGACACAACATTCGATTAATTAAATGTATCCCTTCTGCATGAATTTAATATTTCATGGAATTAATGCTAAAGACCTATAGGTGTGTCGTGACCTTTGACTAAAATCATAGGTCAAGAGATTGAAATCTTTTCTTGACCATATCTTCTTGTTGTCTGCTATGATTTTAATACATATTCTACAGAATTGTTGCTATGGACCCAAGGTTGTGTCGTGATCTTGAATCAAGATTTTTGACTATTTGACAAATATGTTATTTGACTTTGAAATTATGTTATTGATGCAAGTGATTGGCATAAAATGTACCATTGGCAGGAATAATTAATCCTTAGTTTGCTTCTTCTTTCCTTCCAGAAAATGGCACATAATCTGAAAGATGTAATTCAGAATGAGCTTACAGTCTGCCCTGTTTGCCTTGAGACCTATACAGACCCCTAGACAACTTGAGTGTCGGCATTCTTTCTGCTATAAATGTCTACAAACAATACATGCTTGTGCAGAGGATACTGGTTCAGTGTTATGTCCGATGTGTAGAATGCAGACACGCCTACAACATTCAAGATTAACAGACCTAAAACCAGGACTTGGTTACAAGGAGGCTTGTTGAACTTGTTCAAGATACAAATAAGTTGAGTATAAACAGTATCTCCGAATCAAAAAGAACAGACGTTCAATGCTCAAACTGTGGGCACATGTCCTCATCAAGCGCTTCCAGAGTCAGATAAGTCGGAGAAAAGAAAACATTTACAAAGACCTAAAGTAAAGCCATCAGACAGTAGTACTGCAACAAGTATCTGTCCAAAACATAATGAGGAGCTACTCAAATACTACTGCGAGAGCTGTGGTGTGCTTGCATGTCCATTATGTGTGATTCAAAAACACAAATCTCATTTTGTAATTCAAAAGTTTTGAACAATACTGTCTTGTTATTATGATGCAATGCATTTGTTCCAGACCGACTAATGCAAATTAAGGTATACTCAATTAACAGGGAAGAATACTTGTTAATTGAGTATAGAAGATTTTTATCAATTTCAAATTTTCAAGTTGTTGTTTCATGTTTTCAAATTAAGTTAATAATTTATGGAAATAAATTGTGTTTCTATTTATTTTACTCATCTTAAAAATTTCATAGTTGTGGAAAAAGAGAAGGAATTCAAAATGAAATTGCGAATTTGATGACTGAGAAATGAAAGATAGTAAAATGAATTTGTAGCTATATTCATTGAAACTAACATGTGTCAATGGCAATGAAGTTATTTTGCCTGGGCCCTTATTGGGTGTTTTATCTCATTATGCTTCAACATCCTTGAAGTTCAATGCTTATCTGAGACTCTAACATCTCCCATGTGTGTATTTAAGCCTTATTCAGTGAATCAAGTCTGATAGAAGTATGATAGCCATCAGTCAAGTTATAGTCGTATGCATGTTTTACCTTAAATATGTGACCTTGACCTTGAATGTGACCTTGACCTTCACTGGATGATGAGTCTCGTCATGTTTGACCATCCCTTTAAGGTTGATGACTATGTATAATGCAAAGCAAGTTAGTCATAGTAATATATAAGAAAGAGACTACCATATATACATGATATAGGCAGACGGACAGACAGACATAAAACAAAGTGATCTTTATACACTTATGTTGTTTTTGGTTTGTTAACTACATGAAAACGAAAGCTATATTAATCAAAATTTACTACAAGTATACAAGTAAAACTAATGGTAGATTTACAATAGTATTGCGGTAAGAATCTTCTCAGTACCCAGAACTTCTTCAGTACGTTGTCACATAACACTATGCGTAAATTGATACAGTGAACTGTATGGCACATAACAAAACAATCATTGATATTTATGTAGGTTCATGATGTCTCTCTGAACATATTGTCCCCTCCTCCATACACTCTTTGATCCAGTCTTCTGTTATTATGTGAAATTTCCTGCTTCTTTTGCGTCTCTCTTCCTTGAGTTTAGATAAACGAGATAGATCTCTGAAAAAAGAAATTGCATCTATGTGTTTAATGTGTCTTGAAATATGAAATTCAGCTATGAAATAAATATTTGACAATCAGCTTCACAAAATGTCATGCTATATTACATGAAGAAGGATTTCTATTTGTATCTCAAAGGAGCTGTTAAGATAAGGGCCGTATTTAGCCCTGAATCTCGTGACTTATTTCTTCCGCATTGCGAATCGTACACAGAAAAACATGAATAATTATTGAAATATAATGTATTTGCAGACCTTTTACATGTTTTACATTATGTTAAGGAACTCTTAAGGTTGTAAAATTAAGGTCGAAAGAGGTAGGGGTGCTCGGATAGAAAATCCAATAATATCGACAAAAAACGTTTACATTTTTGAATATTTTATCTAAAATGGATAAATATAAGCTAAAAGACATCAAATATGTCAACATTGTGTATCAGAAAGAGATTTCGAACGTTCTACCTCCTTTAATCGGTAAATAATGGAATCCGGAACTTAAAATACGGTCTTATTCTTCATTCAATGGCTACAATGTAAGCCTTTTAGCGCGAAATACACATTCATGGAGAAATGAACATCATTCTTGCTTATTTCGTTTCTAATTCTTGTATCTTTCATTCAATCATATTGAGTACACAATGTTTGATGGATTAAAGAGGAAAAATAGTCAAATGTGCTATATTTAATGGTCAAAAAGATCGATTCTTATAAAATGCACCCCCCTTTCCATTTCTAGTTTTTCGTCTCTGGGGTAGTGTTCCCCCCGGAGATACAGAACCCCACTTTGCCAAAAAATTTGTATCATGGATACACATCTCCAGTAAGAGTGGCTTTCTGTATATCCGGGGGGAACAATGTTCAATAAAACTTTTCCGTTTTCTATTGATTTCTATTAGAAAAAGATAAGTTTTGACCTAAAAATTAGCAATTTTATGCAAAACAGATAAAAAATAACTTCATATTCTGATGGGATGCCGTATAGGTATACATTTTACCAAAAAAGGTTCTTGAAATTTCAATTTTCAAAATTCCACTTTTCAGGGCTGATTTTATGCCTTATCTTAACAGCTCCTTACAATATTTGACACAAGAGGGCCAAGTGCATATACATGTATTTCTCTCACATTAGCCCTATGTTATTCAATATACATGTATCAAGTTTGCTTTTGAAAAATCAAATATTTTTCTATAAGGTCGATAAAATTCTGAGCAGCTGTTGAAAAGAAGCTGAAAATCCAACAACCAATCAGACCCTTAAGTGTTCAACAAAACCGGTTGAAAAACACTTATTGGGTAGAGGACCTTGTGTTCTTGCTCCATATTAAGTTCAATGAAATTCTGAGATGAGGTGGCAGAGTAGAAGTCAAATTTTCTGTCAGACAAAGGAATCAATTGATGGCCATCTTGCTTGACGGATCACACTGCTAAGCAAACTAGGCAGAGGACCTTTCTTTAGGAAAGTTTAATGAAATTCTCTGCAGAGGTAAATGAGGAGAAGCCCAAAAAGTGTTATACAGCCAGATCCACTAGCAGCCATCTCGTTTGACAGATCAGCTCTCAAGATGCAAACTTGGTTAAGAGCTTGTACATTGTCTTTTGACAGTTGCTTGCTTTAGTTAGAAATAAGGATATTAAAACACCTTGACATAATTTCACTGAGGGAAATTCCAACTAAATAGATGAATTTCAAATTTATTTCTGTAAACCTACCAAAAGAAGAGTTTAAACCCTTTTACAGTGAGTAATTCATCTGCAACTGGAGACTTGGCTTTGAAATATCATTTGGGATTCTTTGTCAAAAGATGTGATAAATTAGGTTTAAATACAATGTTAACTTTACTTTTTATCCATTAGTACATGTGATACATGACTGTCCAGTTTGTTTGTCACATTTCCTCCAAAGAACCTTAACTCCAGCGCAAGCAGCTCCAGTGAGGAATCCTTTATCTTGGTACTTGGGTCCCCTACTGCTAGATTTATGTCCAAATAAAACCTGGAAGTATTTAATGTTAAATGATCAAAATCAAATAATAAATCATCTTGATATGGTCATGGAATATAATAGATGTATTTAATGCATAGTGATGAATTCCTACTTTAAACAAGACTGTTAAACGGTATACCTAGCTTGCCTGTGCATTTTTTATCCTAGATATGTGACCTTGAAGGTGACATTGACCCTTATTGAGAGTTGGGTTTTATTATACTTGACTATCCCTACAAATTTGACGGTAGTACAATACAGTATAAGTTATAGCCATTTATGTGAGTGTGACTAACTGACAGACAGACAGTGACTGGCTAATTTGATATTTTTAAAAGTGCTGCTCTAACTGAAATTTCCATGTAATTTAACTTACGCTAGGTTTTATGAAATAATTAGTAAAAGCTTAAGTAGTTTAAACCTATTTTGAATACAAATAAAATAATCAGATTGGATTTGCAAATTTAGATTGTTATAGATTTTACCTGCATGTTCTGAATAACCCATATGGGGAGTCATCTGGGAAGAACTTTTCTTCCAATTCTGCTATTCCATCAGTGTCAATACTGGTTTTTGTCTGTAAGCACAAATATAAGTTGCACATGACCAAATTACATATAGAGGCAAAATTAGTGTAAGATGGAGCATTTTCTATGTTAAAGGAATATATATGGTTTATATAGTAAATTGGCCCCCTTTCAGGGCAAAATCTGAAGTTTTCATGAAGTTATGAATTTGTACAAATATTTATTCTATAATGAAGGCTACTTATGAAATGATGCATATTCTTTAATTTCCTTTCTCACTTCCATAGAATTTGGGCTTCCAAAATTGTAAATTTTGCCAAATTTCTGGAAAAACGTCATTTTGGGGCTCATTTTCGACAAACTTCCTATAAGTTAGTATCGAGCGGGCTTCTGAACAACTTTAATATTTTGATATGTTGTTACTTTTGTACGTCTCTAAGTGCATGCAAAAGGAAAAAGTTGTTCACGATCCCGCTCGATGTTATCTCAATGAAAATAATCAAGAATTATGCTATTTTTCGTGAAAAATTTACAAAATCACCGGTTTTCATGATGTTTATGCATAATTTACAATGTCTTAAAGGAGTAGTTTTTGTAACTAGATTTCTTGAAATATAGATATTTAACTTTCTAAATATGACAACAAAATTTAATTTTGGAGAAGTCGATTTTAGGGGGCCACTTTACTATGTAAACCATACATACACCTTTAACATGGCCAACATATATCTTCGAATCAGTGGAAAACTTGATGTAATCATAATAAATACCCTGCATCAAGCATATAACTTTTCATTTAATTAGGAAAACTTAGAAAGCCACAGCATAAACAGCTTGTTAAATCAATACTCTGACATGACTTGAGATTTTCTCTACATATGTACTACAGAACTCGCCTGGTGTAAAATCTCCAAGAAACTTCCAGTTCGCTAAGCTCTTATTTATTGTTATTTCTTAAACAATCTACATTACTTGTTTTGTACACATATTCTTACCTCTGATATTTGTCCAAAAGTGTGTTTTAGTTGCTCAGGTGACGTGTCGTCATAGTAACTGTCACCATACTCGTCATACTCAAGCTTGAACACTGTTTGAGTTTTGGGAGAGGTAGATATCATGTCAGCTGGAGACCTGAAGTTTGTGAAAGTCAATATATTATCATCTGCATTTATAATACTGTCAATCCCAAATTTGTGCGAAATTTTAATGTTGCAAGATGATTATCGCATATTCATTTCAAAATGAAATGCCTGTGAGAAAATCTGATTTAAAATATTTGTTTATTTAAACAAGGACTTATTTTGAATTAACACCAAAGTTTATGCAGAAATTATAAAAATCTAAATAAAACCTGCCAGTTGAAGCAAACGCTCAAAAAAGCAACTACTGTTAGCTCTTCAAGAAAAATGGCTACCTCTATAAATGTTTTCTTAAAAATAATTTAGGTATAATCTGTGATATACTAATGAAAGATGAAATTATACATTAAGCTTTTTACCATGGAATCCATTTCTGTGCATCAACAACTCTTTGAAACCATTTAACCTTGACAATGTCATAAAGGCCCCGCTTCATAAGGTTTGTTACCCGCATAACAATTTTCTCAGCCAGAACACAAAATGTTGTGGAACCTGGTTTAAACAGACGTATAAAACTTACTTTTTAAACAACTTGTGTTTGTGAAACTCAAATGCCTCCAAATGACAGTTATTGTCAGTGTAAAAGCTCTTACTTGAAAAATCGCTTAAACAAGGTGAAGGTCACAAGGTGAAATAGCTTGGTGCTACAAGATGGTCTTGTCACATTAGAAATAAAGATTTGAATTATGGTAAATGTTTCACTGCTTGCAGAAACAGACAAACATACAGACAGGCTAAAACTATATACCCCTGAGTCTGATTACTGGAGCATAAAAACATACACATCAAAGTAAAATATTTAATAGGAAAACATATTTTTATTTACTTAACTTTTAATTTTCATTGATTTTTAAGATTTGCTTGTATAGGACATTAACATTGTAGATTAAATGAGACAATTAAGGATTTTTCATACAAAAAAAGGAATAAAAAATTTGTTCAATCTCACCTAAAATTTTGAACAAAGATTCCTCCAAATTCTTCAATCTTACCTGGATTTTGAACAATGGTTCCTCCAAATTCTACAATCTTTTTCTCAATGTCTTGCTTTGAAAATGCTGATGGTCCATTAATGACACAAAACTCTTTATCCTCTAATATCTTGGAAGTCTGAAAGAGAAATAAAAGGATATGGAAAAACTGAACCATTTGTTGTAGAAATGTGATTAATGGCAAACTAACAAAATAAAGTTATCAAATATTAGCCCTAAAGCAAATTTTTCCTACTACCTATTACAAAAAAGTAGAATTTTATAGTAATGTCTAAATTAAGAGCAATCATGACAGCTCTAACTCTACTAAAATAATGTATGAATCCCACCAAATAAAATACACATACAGTAAGA
Organism: Pinctada imbricata; assembly: GCA_033119305.1. Classification (NCBI taxonomy): domain Eukaryota; kingdom Metazoa; phylum Mollusca; class Bivalvia; order Pterioida; family Pteriidae; genus Pinctada; species Pinctada imbricata. The sequence continues at coordinate 71,668,697 of VSWD01000010.1, forward strand.
TGATATCCTGACGAAAATCTACAATGCCAGATGAAAATCCACAATGCATGTTTTACAAATTATTACCGTAGTATTTTTTTTTTATTTTGGAATATGGAATCTTTTTTCTCTAAGATCGTCCTTTTCATAAATGAGCTACAATAGTCTATGTCTGAGTACACTGATATGATCATTTGAATAAATGGTTAAAGACATAAGCATGCATTAAGTAGATGAACGGAAAAATTGTAAACAATATATTCCATGTTAATCTAAAGTACATGTAATTTACAGAGTAATTCATGAAAACTCCTAAAAGAAATAATTCTAAAGTAAACATAATATTATGACAACAGAAATTTTCGCGATATACTAATTTTCGCTATATTCGCGAGTGATTTAGAATCGCAAATAATTATTCTCGCGAAAAATTGTGTTTTATATGGTTCACCATAAATTGGTATATCTGTTACATTTCTTCATATTGTACAAGTGTCATTGTTCATTTTTCCTTATTAGACGTAAAGAGAAGTGAGTGGAGTATGTTCTCACGATAGCAATAACGAAAACTTCAATAATGAAAGGTACAAAATAGTTACATCATATGTACATATTTGTTTGTAATTTAGGAATCGCGAACAATTGTTCTCGCGAAAATAAAGACACCCTATTGTACCACAAAATCGCGAAATTTGATACTCGCGAAAATTTCTGGTTATATGGTATGACAAAGAACTGAATATGTCATAAAAATTGTTCAATCTCATATGGATTTTGAACAATGGTAATAATAAATATGTCATAAAAAAGAAGTTGCCTCTTCCTGCATCATTTTCACATTATACATACCTGAGTAACATCAGTAAGGTCTGCTTGTCTGAACTGTGCTGCCACTGTAGGTCTAATAACTCGTGTAACAATCTTCCTCTTCTTCTTCACTGGTTCTTCATCTTCTTCCCCTATCTCAACTCTTCCTCCAGCTAGTTTGCCACCCCCTTTCTGAAATGTTGAAACTTGTTATCAGTTGGATGTTAAAATTGTATCTGAGACACGAAAAAATGTGAGTGCTTTAAGTGAGTTGGTCTAAATGATAAATTCTTGTTTCTTGTTGCTGTAATTTGACAAAAAAAAATCTGCAGTATATCTTCATTTAAAACCAATAGAATTATGATAAACTCAAAAATATTAGAACTAAATTTTACTTACATGAAATAATTCAAAATACAGATCATACAGTTTCATCTTCAATATAATCAACGTTCAATGAGATTTCCGGTCATAAGGACTAGTTCACTTAATTAATATAATTATAACATATTAATGAAATCTTTCAGACGAACAAATAGAATCTACATCTACAAATGTATGTTGGTGAATTATAATGGAACAACTTCAAATCTTTAAAATACTGATCTTTGGTCAAAATTGCCACTTTTTTTATGATTTACTATTGTCTTACTTTTCTCATTTCTTCCACCTCTGTTATTGTCATACACTCGTGCCATTTCTTGTCATCTCTAAATGCTTCAACTCTAGGAAACCTCAAAGTGAATCCAGTCTTAAAACGCTCACTCTCAATTATTTCTGCTGCCTTTATCTATGAAAAAATGTTATGATCGCTGAGCGATATAAGTCCCCTACTGGCGGCATATATTTATGTCCTGCGACTCTGCCTATGAATTACTCTTCAATTAAACATGAGTTTTAATTAAACATACTGTCTGTGCAGCTCAGTTCTGAGGTTTTATCTGCTTTATCGATTTGAAAAAGAGGTCAAGCGTGACGAAAGTTGAAATTGCTCTGTAACAGACTATGCTGAGTATAAAATTTCACCAGAATATCTCTCTTAGTTGCAGGAAAAAGTCTGGAAAACTGACACACTGAATTTTCTGAGTCATCAAGGGCATAACTCCTCTAAGAATAGGTCAAGCGTGATGAAAGTCAAACTTGCTCTGTAACTATCCAAGACCAAGCTGTGTATCAAATTTCACCTGAATATCTCTATTTGTTGCAGAAAAAAGACCAAAAAACTGACAAAAACTGAATTTTCCAAGTCATCAAGGAGCATAACTCCTCGAAAAATAGGTCAAGCAGGACAAAAGTCGAACTTGCCTTGTAATTATTCAAGACCAAGTCGTGTATTAAATTTCACCTGAATATCTCTATTTGTTGCAGAAAAAGTCCGGATAAGTAACAAAAACTGAATTTTCCAAGTCATCAAGGGGCATAACTCCTCGGAAAACAGGTCAAGCGTGATGAAAGTCCAACTTGCTCTGTAACTATCCAAGACCAAGCTGTGTATCAAATTTCATCAGAATATCTCCATCCGTTGCAGAAAAAAGTCCGGAAAACTGACAAAAACTGAATTTTCCAAGTCATCAAGGAGCATAACTCCTCGAAAAATAGGTCTAGCGTGACGAAAGTCGATCTTGCTCTGTAACTATTCAAGACCAAGTCGTGTATTAAATTTCACCTGAATATCTCTATTTGTTGCAGAAAAAAGTCCGGAAGACTGACAAAAACTTTATTTTCCAAGTCATCAAGGGGCATAACTCCTCGAAAAATAGGTCTAGCGTGACGAAAGTCGAACTTGCTCTGTAACTATCCAAGACCAAACTGTATATTAAATTTCATCTCAATATCTCCATCTGTTGCAGAAAAAAAGTCCGGAAAACTGATATTTGGACAGATGGACAGACAGACTGACGGACAGACTGACAGACAGACCGAGAGGAAACTAAGACTCCCCTTCGGCCTTGCCGGTAGGGGACTAATAATAAATGAAATGGTGAAGTCTTAGCATTTGTATATGAACATTCTGTAGCAAAAAGAATTTTATAAAATTATCACTAAAGTCTATATCAGATCAAAAAATAATCATAACCATGCCTACTGTGAACATATAGTGTGATGGGAAATTTCATCTTTTCATATATCATTATTTAAAAGCACATACATGTACTACTAATTTCCCTAACAAAATCCTGTAGCCAAAACTTTATTTTATCATTTTCATCGTAAAAGTAGAATGGTGTACCTGTACAATACAGGACTTGCTTGGCTCAATCCAAGCATCTGGCTTCTCCTTAAAACCTGAGGCTAGTATTATATTTGTAGGCGGTTTCTTCTTGTCAAATATATTCCAGTGATCAGCCAGTTTTTGATTGAATTCGGATAGTTCTTTCTTTGAATACCCTGAACCAACCTGAGAAAAAATTGAAGATTTAGAAACTGAAACAATCTGAAGAAAACATAAGTCAAAAGTACAATGTTGTTTCAAAAGACTAACAGTACTGATGTACATGTAATTATCCAGAAATTGCAAATACACATTCAGTATTTTCAATATCAGAGTTACTTCTAATTTGTGCAGGTATCTGACATAAATTAATTGTGATGTCATCAAATTCTATGGAAACTGGCATAAAATTCTGGGATGCTATGCTTTGCATTTACATTAGATTACCTACTAAATGGATAAGCCTATAAAAATGAATACATGAGTATAGACATAATTGAAAAATCAATATGATTATTTGTACTTGAGGGAAAGTAAAGAATGGAAATTAAAGATATGACAACATTGTGAAATTGTGCATTGAAAAAAAGGTAAAAATTCAAAGTCATAAAAAAGCATACATACTTTGCAAAATGAATGAAATTCTTTGGGTTCCTCCCCCTCCTCAGGCGGCACTGCTAAGGCACAAAGGAAATGTGACATCATGTGACTCCTTGACCCCACCCCAAAGAATCCTCCTACCACTAGTACATCCAGCTCATCCATCAGTCCCCCTACATATTCAGGCTTTATCTTGAACCATCCCCCCTTCCTGGTATTGGGTCGGTACACTGAATCTGGATTTTTAACCATTATACCTTCTTCTCTGTTGTCTATAGCCTCATTCAAGGCATCTGCACAGTCCTGGCTGATGAATTATACAGAAAAATAACAGGGGCAATAAACGAATAAAGTACTTAAAGTTTTTTAATTTACTTTCAAAAACTTCATTTAATTAACATGATCGACAGATGCAAAAATGTACATTTTCTTCAATGTCTTTGAAACATGATACACATATACTGTAAACGTGGTTAATTTCGCTGGGGGAAATTTCGCGATAAAAATGTCTTTCATATTGTATGAATGCAGCAGGGATTTTACGTGTTGGGGAAATTTTCAGAAAGTCCCAGAAAAACGCGAAAATTATCTCCATGCAAAAATTTCCACATTTAAAGTATATTACAGTATATAATACAGCTCAAATCATTTTCTATTTTTAAATTTGAATTCTAATTTCTGATCTGAAAAAGGGAATGCTATTAAATTAAACCTTACTTTGTCTGCCCCTCTACATGTTTGCTGAGGAGTAATCTCCCTTCCTCAACCTCTACCACAGTCTCCATTTCTTTGAGTCTGTCTCTGAGGGGCTGATTGGTCAAGACCTTCTCATTCAGCATAATCAGGTCAAACACATGGTAACATGGCTGAAGCCCTTCCTGGGCTTGGGCCTTGATGTTTGTGTTCATTGCTTTGGTGGCTGCAGAATTTTTTTGTAAAGTAAGTAACAATACAAAATTTAATGCACTATATCAAAATAACATAACAAGGTACATACATGTATATGGGTGCCCTTTCACAGCAAAAATTGAATCGTTTACCGATAAATTCTCATCTTGAAACTGCTTATGTTTTTCTGACATACTAGTACATGTATGTACCAAGTATTATCAAGATCTAATAAGATTCTTATTATGCTTTTAGTCAGTACAGTTTTATCAAAATTTGAAACAGCGAGCTTGATTTTTGAACTATGACCTTGAGAACGAATAGGTTTCTCTGCTTCTTGCGATAGTCAGAGGCATGTTCAAAGAATCATACTTGCCATTGTCCCGGCCGGGACAAAAAATGTCCCGCATTTTCGACCGAAAATATCTGTCCCGGCCGGGACACGGAAAATCCCGATTTTTTGACGTTTCATAAAAAAAAAAAAATCGGCGTAATCATGGTAATATTGATTATTCTTTGTCGACTTCAGTCGTTCGGTCTTTTCTTAAACTTTCATTGTTTATTTAAACGTCTCCAATTATCTACGCTATATACCCATATACAGTAATCAGCCGATAATCGACCTATGTTTTGATAGTAATACAATGTAGGTTGATTAAAGGCCGGCTGTCCCACAAACGTCGCTAAATACATTCATGCAGCATTTCTCTTGTTGATATTTTTTTTTAGCTCACAAAAAATTCGATCATTGAAATAAATAAAGCAATAGCAATAGTTATACGATGTGTAAGCCAAGATATGAACTTATTTTTATGACAGGAAACAACGTGATGTAAAACATGTAAACAATATTTAAAAAAAAAAGAAAAGAAAATACGCAACCACGGAACGCTCTAGAGTAACTATAATATGCTCTTTATTATTATCACGTCAAAAAACTCTCAGTATCAATTAAAGTACGTTTGCTTAGTGTCGTTTTTAATACCCGAGTCGTTAAGTTTTATTTAAATCGCCAACGTCAACGCAGGCAACAGCGCAGATGTTCAATACTTATGTTCAGAAAGTTGTGAATATAAAACGTGAACAATGGAGTAAACATGGTAAAAGACTTTTAAAACCTTCACAGAGAAAAATTAAATAGGGTAGACAAGCTCAATGAAGCGCCACTTTTTAAAATGCGTCCGACGAGGAGCCATCTACGTATACGGCGCGCATTAATAAGATTTATTTTTTACTCTGACGTTCTTTCGTTTGCAGAGGGCAATGATCTAGTGCAATTTTGAATTGCAATATCTGAAGTTCAACCTCCTAAAAGTGTCCCTCTTTATGTCCCTCAATGGCGTTATATTTGTCTCGCATTTTGATGATATGTCCCTCTTTTTGTCCCTCTTTGCAGTGACAAAACTCCGAAAAATTATGGCAAGTATGAAGAATCAAACTGTGATAATGCAAATAAACTCATCCTGTATGTATAAAATATTTTACGAAATTCTCTCCTGCTTAAATTTGGGATTTTCCAACATGAAGTGCAAATAATTAACATTATATGTATTACGCATAGACAACTTTTTATTAGTTACCATAAGTTTTTGTAGATTCATCATATCCAATCATTTCTCCATCTAGAATACAGGACTTAACATGTGGTTTGAACAAGTGATGTATATATGGTGTTAATGTCCCAGAGGAGAAAAATGTAGAACCAAAAGATTCTGTGTACTCATTCCCACTGAAATAAATAAAGAGTAGTACAATTTCTCTAAGTAGAATTTGGAACAGTTACAGTAAATATACAATTTTCATGTCTCTTCTAAATCTTATTTGATAATGAAGAATTTTACCTCCTGGAAAAGTATTTATATTCATTTTCTTTTTTGTGAAGTAACATTCTCTCTCCATCAAATTTTGTCTCAATAAAATAGGGCTTTCCTTCCATTACTTTCTCAACCTACAATGAGAAATACATTTAATACGAACATACATGTATATAAACTATAAAGGAAACTGAAAATTTCCTTCATGAAAACAATATTTACATTTATTATAAAATACACCCGTTATGCAGTTTCATAAAGCCATTTTATAAATATATGATATGATAACACGTTACATATCGCTCTGCTTGAACATGATTGGTCAAGTTTGGAACCTAATCACATAAACTTTGACAATTAAGTGTGACCTTTCAAATATCGGTCGATTGTTAAATTCAGATGCTGATTCAATATCAATGATTAAAATTGAATAGAATTAATTATTTCGTTAAAATACTAAACAAATTTGAAATATCTTTTCTCTTACGCACAGAATATATCTATACGATGGGGTACTACTTTTCAAAGTGTAGCAGATGACTTGTAGGTCACAGCGTTGTTTGCCTCTTATTCTCAGAAATGTTGATTTCATGTTAGAAAGACACATTTTTAGGCAATATCATGCGATAAAAAGAATCTCAAATGAATTTTCATTTCATACGATGTATTATGTAACTTGTTGTGCATTTTATATCCCCGAGCCAAGGCTCAGGGATATAAAACCCACAACTCGTTTCATAATACATCGTATGAAACGAAAATTCATTTGAGATCCTATATGTATACTGGAAAAGTTTTGTTGAAGAGTATAATATTCAAATGTATCATTTTTGGTCCTCATAGTCATGAGCATAAATTCTGTGAAATACAGACCTGCCTACCTGTTCCTCACCACAAAAGTGTTATTTTAGGGACCAAAGCGTAATATAAACCACTTATACAACTCTGAGAAAAAAAAAACCATCATCTTTTTTCCGCTTCTAGACAATTGTTACAAATTTTTTTATGTGCTGGCCTATATGATGTGGAAGACATTTGTTCAAACAAGTGCTCAAATAATCAAAAACGTCAATAGTTTTAACATAAAATGGAATAGCAGAGGTGTAGGGCGTAATTAAAGTTTGAAAATCTCAAAAATTACACAAAAATCATAATAGTAGGCAGGTCTGGAAATATTGTTCAAATCCTTACAAAAATTACAAAGTTATGGCTTGGACAACATCTCAAAACTTTTTTGCAATGTAACCTTGACTTGGAAGATATAACCTTAATTCAAGTCATGCCACAAAATTTCCAATAGGTCCAAAGGAACACTTCTCAGCAAAACATAATTCAAATTCCATAATTAAAGATAATAAAAAGCTAGGACCTGAACAAGATTTTGCTATTTCTTTTCACTGTAACCTTGACCTTGCAAATATGACCTTGGTTCAAGGTCATAACACACCATTATTAAGAGTCCTTTACAATTCTGTGAAGTACATGTATTATTCAAATAATAATTGTAATGCTCTGATCAGTAGATAGCCTGAAAATACATTGGCTTGGGAGATGATGAAATAATAGAAAAAAACTGAAGACACTGAAGAATAGGAAATTATTTGCAGTTTTTTCTCAATTATTCTCAGAAAATAGGAACATCAGTTGCAAACAGAGAGCACTAGAATAGCGGAATAGTCAATTTTAGTTGTGACTCTTCTTAACCTGGATGACCTACATTGTATATGACACCAGATATCACATTATTTTGCAAGAAATTTCACTGTGATGCCATATCTAATCATACCATCTTGAAAATTTGTAATGTTTTCAATTGCGACGTCACAATGAAAATATTGCAAGGTTTTGTGGTGTCGGATGTATGGCAGACTGATATGATTCATGGAAAATAAGCTATTATGCATACATTTACTTAAACAGCTATTTCTTGCCAAAAAATATTATTACCTTGTCTGGTGCTGCTCTTTCACCCAACATGGGTGTAAAGGGAGAGAAAACCTCTATTCCAATTTCATGGACTCTGACATTCTTATCTCTCAGCATTCTACAAACCTATGAAAAGGAAAGATGCAGGTGTACAGGCTTTTTTCTTGCAGCATGACTTATACATGTAACATATTATACATGCAGTTAAAAGTGTGAAAATCCATAGAAATTTAATTGTTTTCTGCATTTGGCAGCTTTATTTCACTTTGATAGGAGTAGATCCTCAGATCATTGTCTCACTGAAACATGCTTTTTTGGTTTTACATGTAAGTCAGAGGTTTACTAGGGTAATTTATTATACAGTTCTACTGTACTATACCTGGTGCTAAGCCTGGTAAAATTGTAAATTCAATCTTGTAAAATGATCAGTTTGAACGGACTTTTTACCTTTTCCATATTATTATTAACATTGTAAAATTCTTCAGCATCTGGATGATAGACGGACAGTACAGAAGCCTGACTCAGTCCGATCTTTAATTCCTTTACAATCATCCTTATTAGCCACTTGAGTTCCACGGCAGACATATTAGTCAACAACTTTAGGATGTGCTTCCTGACCAAGTCTTTTTTCTTGGCTGCATTATTCTGTGCTATACCATCTAGACATTGGTTGACCTCTTGGATGGTCAGTTTACCGCGCTCTGGACATCTGTTCTTCAGGACAAAATAGGCCACAGCAGCGAAGTCACCGGCATCCTAAAAATTTTCTAATTACTTTTATAAACAGAAAATGATAAAACAGAATTTATAACTATAATTTATAATGAAGGTTGATTTCTCCTGGTTACAAATTCTAAAGTTGATTTTTTGAGGTATCATAAACAAAATTCTGTACCAGTATTTCATGATTCTATAATCTATAAATAGCGATGCTCTAATTGGCTGATAACATCGCTGACGCTCCTGGATAAATCACCATACCGGTATACAGTGGTCTAAAAATAGACTGGGATTATCCCACTAACTGCTGCAAATGGCACGTTATTCATTGTGAATCAAATATGAAATTATAGAAAAAGAAAACAGTTATGGACTTTAAACTCGGTATATATGATGTGATATTGACTTACTATGAAAATATTGACCTCTGCTTTGCCTCAGTCAATATTTTTACAGTATGTCAATATCACATTATATATACTGAGTAACATTTTGTAAAAGTCCCCGATTGAATAATGTGACATGCATGCAAGTGTCAAAAGAAAATATATGTACATAAAATACAACACCTGAATTCGCTTTCTCAGAATCATGGATATCTCAAAATTGTGACTTTGTAGAAAAAGTTTTTTATATAGAAAATATTTGTGCACACATACAGTTGTTCTTGTTTGAAGAAGAACAAACAGGTACACCTACAGTTTTTGCTGCTTTTGGAGCTTTGAAGTTGAGGAGTCTGTTTGCATCAGCACTGTCTTTACCTAGACACAGGACTTCTATCAGTAATTTGGCTAACATATGCTGTAATGAGAGAAATTTAAGATTTAATAAATGTTTATGAAATTTAACCAAGGTAAATGCATCTATAGAATACCTGTACAGAGTACTCAGATTGAGGGCAAACAGTACTGATAGATCAAACATCATATAATTGTTAATGCATTAGAAACAAGTACAATATGGAAATCCTATTAATCATTTCCAAGATTGAGACCAAAAACTTTTTAATTTTTCGTGGCTAATTTATTTGCATTGGGTACAACATTGAAATCCAGTATTAATCATATTTCCAAGATTGATACCAAAACTTATAAATTTTATGGCTAATTTATTTGCAATTACTAATTTATATTTTTATTAATATGAAATCAATCAATGTTTACCTCTTTGATTCCATATGCAACTCTTTCTTTTTCCAAATGCGGTAATAAAAGTCTCATTGCAGAGTAGAATGAATCCGTCTAAAAAGTACACATTTAACTTGCATTACAAATATGAGCAGAAATAGACTTTAAATTCACATTGTCAAAATTTGTACATGTACATATACAGATAATTTGAACTTCTGTATGTAAGCTAGCTGTCCATTAATTAAATAACTTTATACGTACAAACATGTATTAAAAAGATCAATTGAGAATTAAAACATATGTTCAAGACCAAAGGGAGAGTCTGTTCATAATGATTTATTTATATGCTTTTATCAATTCATATATTAGTCAGTTGTGACAGCTCGGGTATCGTGCCAGGTTAGCTCAGTCGGTAAGAGCGTCTGCCCTGCAAGCAGAAGGTCTCGGGTTCGATTCCCCGACCGGCCACATTTTCCATTCCGCCTGTCACAGTATTTGGTGTCGTGAGAGTGAACCTCATGAGTTGCTCGTGGTTTAGGGCAACTATGGGGAAGAACCAGGAATTTATTTGTCTTTCTTTGTGAGGTTTCCGGTTAACAACTTTGGGAAAACCTCAAAATTTGGCTGGATGGAGTGCGAGGGCTCGGGTATCATGCCAGGTTAGCTCAGTCGGTAAGAGCGTCTGCCCTGTAAGCAGAAGGTCTCGAATTAAATGATTCCCGGACCGGCCACATTTTCCATTCCGCCTGTCACACAGTAGCTTACAAGTATGTTCACTGTTGTAAAACACAACACAATGAACAACTGAGAGTAAATGAACACATGTGTTCATGGATTCACTGTATATCAATGTACACATGCGTTCAAATCATATCATCTTGATCAATTTTTCATGTGCCCCAGTGAACAGGCTAAAATAACCATTACACATGATCAATATTGAGTTTAAAACATGATTAACACATACTGTATCCCTGTTACTTTCATGAACTTTGTCATGAAACTCCCTCCATTTCTCAGTAAAATCTTTCAGAATCCTTTTCTTCTTATCATTTCCTTGTGTCTTTGAGATTTTCTCCAGCAAACCACAAAGTTCTGAAAAGGCCACTTGTGATGCCACTGTAACCTCAGGTTTCTCATCCTTCTCTTCATCTGCCATCATCGATTTTCTACTTTATAAGATGATTTTTGAATTAATTAATTAAAGTATACATAGTCAAACACAATCTAATCTCTCAGTGCAGTGTAACTGACAGAAGCGCTAGTCTCAGCAAATCCTACTCAGCTACTTTCTGTTGACCAAGGTAAACACGTACCATTTGGTACTCCACGTTAGAGAGGTATATTTTCAGGGGGCCGTATAAGAATAAGTTTTAGACCAACTTAGCCGAGACAAACAATAAAACCACGAACCTTAGAAAAATATATCATAAATCATGACACAATATTTTCTGTATGCTGTAAATCCTTATGTTGGATCTATTTCTTCTGATTTTGATATCAAATTAATAACTTGAAATAAGTTTTAAAGTATAACAATCCGTTCAGTGGAGTCCGAGTGTTCGAGTGGACAATACATGTAGGCCTTGGCATCTAGTTTAAGGAGAACTCATTGAGAAATAAGATAAGGAAGACCCTTTTCAATCCTTTAAGAGATAAATGGCTACTTTTATGTATGTTATCTGATAATTATAGCGGGACCAATACAAGCTGCGCCCCCCCCCTGTCCACAATGAAGCTCTCATTATAGCCAATGTATGATTATGATAGCTTCTATATACTGGTTTCCAAACTAGAATTGTCTTCATTTTCAAGGATGCTTTGAGGGTCTATGAGTCATTGGCACTTTACAATTCATGACTGAGAATCAAATCAGTGAGAGGAGCAAGGACTTTTATAACTCTTTATAAGTCTATGAGTGAAGGGCGAGGGAAAATCATAAGTACAAAATATGACACACTCTTGTAAAATTCTTTTATTATAGAGACTGAAATAAAATAAAACATGACATATATATGTGTGCTTGTCATTGCACATGAATTAAATGACAAATAGTCTGGTTCTCGGAACCTCTTTATTAGAGAGGACCTGTCTAATAAAGAGGTCCAGGGAACCAGACTAAATGACAAACACATATGAATAAGATTTTATTTTATTGGCACAGTTTCAGTCTCCTAGGGTTTTATCAAACATATTGGAAATAAATGAAACCTTTGCCAGAGTCACCTAATGCTCCACTGCACAGCATAATGTCTTTAATGACAACCAATTTCTGAAGCTCACTTTTTTCTCCAGTTTATATAATTATACACAATTGTATACTCATGTAGCACCTATACATTGCTCAATATTGGCTTTTAAATGCAAAATAACTCAAGCGGAAAAAGTAGGTCAAGGTTATTTTATGAAAGTTTGATAAAAGATACATCCACCATTTAAGTTTGGAACATGTAGCACTTATACATTGTACTTTGCTCAATGTTGGCTTTTAAAGGCAAAATCACTCAAGCGGAAAAAGTAAGTCAAGGTCATTTTATGAAAGTTTGATCAAAGATACATCCACCATGTAAGTTTGGAACATGTACGTAGTACTTATACTTTGCTCAATATTGGCTTTGAAAGGCAAAATCACTCAGGGGGAAAAAGTAAGTCAAGGTCATTTTTTGAAAGTTTGATCAAAGATTCATCCACCATGTAAGTTTGGAACATGTAGCACTTATACTTTGCTCAATATTGGCTTCTAAAGGCAAAATCACTCAAGCGGATAAAGTAGGTCAAGGTCATTTTATGAAAGTTTGATCAAAGATACATCCACCATGTAAGTTTGGAACATGTAGCACTTATACTTTGCTCAATATTGGCTTCTAAAGGCAAAATCACTCAAGCAGAAAAAGTAGGTTAAGGTCATTTTATGAAAGTTTGATCATGTAGCACTTACATCCACCATGTAAGTTTGGAACATGTAGCACTTACACTTTGCTTAATATTGGCCATTAAAGGCAATACATGTATTGCTATCTTAATATTTACCTTATCATTTTAACATTTGCCTTATCATTTGAAATAATTCTTAAAATCTCCACCCCAGGGGTTACATCCCCATCTGGTAATATTAAACAAAGTATAATTAAACAATAACAACAAAAAGAACCAACAAAATAACAATATAGGAGAGGAAATTAAATGATCTTAATTAACATTTACCTTATCATCTAGTTCGGACAACACTGACGCAGATGCCGGGGGTATTGCAATAGCTCTTTTGGACTAAAGTGCAGCCGAGCTAAAAATTGATACTAGTAATTATTTATAATTCAGGTCCTGGGAGAAAATATTAAGCCAACAAAGCTGTGCGTTTAGAAATAAATGAATCTCTTGATAAACATTTTTTAACAAACACATTCAAAGATTTAACGTCTTCCACAAGATATAGCTGATTAAGTTATTTTCTAAAGTAGGTAAAAGGTCATTGCACCAAAAAACTTGGTCATTAGGACTCTACAAGTCCTTTCCCCCAAGGTTTAAAAGCCAAGAATATTAGATTTCAGAGGGTAAACTTCAAGGTCAAGGTTATAAATATATAATTCACAGAATTCCAAAATGAAAGCTCTGGTCTCGAGAAATCCACATATCAAATATAAAACAGGTCAAAAGTCAAGGTCACTGGGTCAAAGGTCATGGTATCAAATGAATCTCGCGTCATATTAAATCTACATAATTATATCATAATTAAGCAAATGAGGTCATATCTCTTATAGCCCAAATTAACATTCTTTTCAAAAGTATATATGTCCTATATCTTCCAGAAGATAAAGCAAGTTCCTTTTTAAAGTAGGTCCATGTCCAAAGTCCAAGACCTCCATACCTTTGTTAAAACCCAAGATCAAAAGCCATGGTGCCAAATAAAAGCCCTGTTCATAACAAATCTATCAATGAAATGTCAATGCCTTACCGGTATACCATATATGGTATAATGTCAAGTTAAATTTTCCTAAAAGAAGTTCTGAGGTAAAGACTGTGCTAAATCAAACATCTTGGTAAAGAATTAAAGCTCTGAGGAATCTTCATATATGAAATAGCATTATCACTTCTGGTTGAAAAGATATCTACAGTATCTGGACTTTGACCCAGATAGCTAAAAATAGGGTCGAAGTCAAAGGCCACTAGGTTTAAGAAATTTTTGAATTCTTTGAAAATAAAAGGAGACGCATCATTACATTTGAACTGCATTGTATAGCAACTTTTGACCTATCTTAAAAACTTTTACCTTAAGGTATTAGGGGTATAATAACAATATAGCGGAAAAGCTAGAAATTGTGTACTTCCATATCTTACATATTTCTAGATATTTGATGATTTTTTAATGTTTCATTCAACTTGCCATGAAAATGTATGGTCACGAACATTGCTGAAGTCGTTCGTCTTCGGCCAACTTCATGGTATTTAATTTTTCTGTTATCAAAACAATCCGAAGTAGAGTATTATACCCCTAATGCCTTAAGGCCAAAAGTCTGAAATGAAACTATATTCATTTCGGTTGGTCAAAGTCCAAGATCAAGGTCACTAGCTTAGTCAAGTCATATTACATGTACCAAATGGAAGTTCTGGTCATGAAACACCAAGGTTTTCTTTTGTCTAATGACACCATTAACAAGGAAGATGCTGGGGATATAATACTAGCTCTCCAGTCTTTGTCTTGGTAATTTGGTACATGTACCTTGTGTACAGAGATTCAGTGACTATCATATAACCAGAATTGTTCACAAGGACCAAATTTGACGATTTTACATCAAAAACATATGTATTTATTTTCATGAGTATGTTTTTTTTTTCTATTGAAAAGATTACTATTGGTTAGCAAATATTACTTGGAATTTCACAGTGATATACTTTTCATGTCGACAGGGTTTTTTTTTTGCAAATATAGCGAAATATAGTACATGCACCTCATGAAAATTTCTGGTTATATGGTAATTAATGTTCTTGCAATCAAAGGCATAGAGGAATCAGATTTTTTCTACAATAGATTTATTTTCAATGTTATAGACATTAACATACAGAGATTGCTTTTCTAAGTCAAGCTCCAAGGAAGAACATGACTGGATTGGTTACAACAAAAACATGACTGTTAATGTATACGTAAAATGAATTGAATGGCATCACTAACAATTCTGATAATATCAATCATGGACTAGTTGATTTTTACTAATTATGACATCACATGTAATATGCTCAACCTTAAAACTAAAAATATTTCATACATTATCTTTTTGAGATAATGGCATCACATTCTGTATGTTTTTTTTTTTCATAAAACCACAGGAATATAAGGATTTGAGCAATGATTGTAGTTCTCTTGTGAAAATGATTCAAGGCTTTATAAAAAGTAGGTAACCTGAATCATTTACAATCAAATTGGACGGAAATATTGTAAAAAGGTAAAAAGAAGAAAAGTTTTTAAAAGAAATATCTATAAAATGTATCATTAAATAACCCTAATTGACATGGAATATTATCACAGAATTCTACATTTATATCATAAAGCTACAATGTACATGTAGATATGATTTCGATACTATTAGAGAAGCAGAATGACTCCATGCATGATAGAACACTGAATAATATATGGTGAATTGCATTACTAGAATTTACTCTTACATGATCATAATATGTGTGACAAGAATCTATCCAATCTCTCAAAAATAATTGTGTTTTTTTTTTTCTTAAGGAGATTCCAATGAAATACAGTATACATAATAATACATAGAAAATTCGAATACATTTCACAGCAAAATTCCTTTAAGAATCACCATTTTAATTCACTGATTTCATGACATATACAATGTCTTAACGTAAAGCATGGCAGAGATACAGCTTAATATATTTTAAGTACAATGTCAAAATATGTAGTTCTTAATTTGTCTAAAAACAACAGAAAATAATTTATAACTGAAAATAAGATTATTTACATAATTGTAAAATCTATAAAATGTAGCTAGATTTAAAATGTGTCAAATAAATAACTATGCACAAAAAACTATACATGTATTAGCAAAAACGCAATAAAACTGTATCACAGATAAGCTCTCTATATAAAATACAGTACATGTATGTGGAAAACATTGTCACATAAATAGAGGAAAGAAGTGAAAACAATTTGTTTTATTGTAACTATAAGCACCAATTTCCCAATAGAGAACTAGAGATAATTGCAAACAAGTGCTCAATTAATTCATGACAACACAATGAAATTAATATTTTGACACAACATTAGTTATTCAGTACTATTTAGTAGATTTTCTCAATATATTAAACCTACATTAATATGAAATGTGCTAAATCTTGCATACATTGAATTCGTAATCATAATAACAGTCAAGATTCAAGAATCTTAGCGATGTTCCCACATTTAAGAAACGAGGGAAAAGATAGCTGAAAAATCTTATGTGACATTTAAAATATGAGGAAGATTCTGAGTATAAATATTTTCCATGAAATATTTGTATTACGATCTGTCAATACAAAAGCAAGTAAATATGCATAAATATATCACTTTTTCTGAGAGTTGTTAGACAAAATAGAACTTCAAGGCAAGGCACCATGGTATGACAGCGACTATACCGTCTACAAAACTTTTAATGCTTAGTTGAGTTGTCGGCTACTATGCTGTCTATGAAAGTTTTAATGTTCTGCCAACTTGTAACAGGTTTTCAGCACTCAGTGGAAGGGTCTCCCTACAAATAAGATAAGCATACTCTTGAACACAGATTCAAATCATGTAATATGTTATCACGCTGATAATTTGATTTTCATACAACTGTTTATGATACTGCCTGAATTCTTGGGACAAGATAGATTTTACTTGCTGCAAAGAAATGTTTATATTATGAATTTATCAGTATTTTATGAGAAAGGAAAGCAAATAAAAAGAAAATTTACATTTTTGGTTGATTTCCTTTTCATATTTGTATAGGAATTTAGTTTAGCTGAAAAATTTTTTAAAGTCTTACTACTTTTTTAAAGGTAATGTATCAACTTCATATTTTTTACACTTACAATGTATACATTAAGGCATTAGGGGTATAATACTGTACTTCCAATTGTTTTGGTAACAGAAAAATTAAATACAATGTACCACAAAGATTGATGAAGATGCACGACTATGGCAATGTTCGGTACCATACATTTTCATGACGAGTTGAATGAAACATTGAAAAAAAATATCAGATATCTAAAAATATGTCAGATATGGAAGTACATAATTTCTAGCTTTTCCACGATATTGTTCTTATAACCCTAATACCTCAAATTGCTGGCATCGTTGTGTGCCTTTAAAAGGATAAGCATTTATATATTAAGATAAGACTTACAACTCCAGAGTGGAATGAGGAAGGTTGGGTCATTTGAGGTACCATTGTTGCAGAGTAATCAATGTTAGATACATCTACAGTGGGGGCTGGAATAACAAAACATACACACGTTAAAATACTTGTACGGTCATGAATGAGTTCAATCCTTGAAGGATTGTTACGACGACATCTGGTATTAATTCTAATGTATAATGATGTAATAATGATGGATATATCAAACTGGTGTTATTGAAAGCAATATGCCATGTCAATACCTGTCTGAACAAGAGGTGGATCACTGGGCTCAAGTAGAGGTTCTGTAAAAGGTCCAGGTGTGTGTCTTCTTTTCTTCTTCTTCTTCTTTGATTTGTCTTTCTTTGAGCTAGAAAATAAAATTAAAATCAATGTGTTTAAACTGACAAATTATTACAGAAATATACTAAAAATGTACTTATTTAAGCGGGATTCATTTTAGTGGAGTTAGCGCTGTCACAAAAGCACTAATTCAACACTATGCTAAGATCCATATAAGTACATGTAATGACTTATAATGGAAAGCTATGCAAATTCCCTGATTCATTTCTTTTTTTCATGCGTTTTCATTGTTTCCGCTAAAATGCAGTTGCAGTTAAAATAAGTAGAAATACAGTACAAGTAGACAAGTAGACATACAGTAAATATCTAGTGACATTCAGATACAACATGTAGCTGATATAATAGAAATTAAGGTGTGCTTACCGTGATGATAATAAATCTGCTTCACTTCCAGCATCCTCGAATTCCAACTCTGTAAAATGTTTAAATTAATTTTAAAAAGTCGTAATTAATAATGCTGAACAAAAGAAAAATTCAGTAAGAGATAGCAACTAGCTAGCCATGGTTTATGTCCAGTAATTCACCCATTATAAACTAATCAAATTATCACCTAGCCACTTCATGCAAGAACTAAAAGTATGGAGAAGCATTGAATGGTTACTCTGATACCACATTGCAATTATCAAAATTTGCCATTTACAGGGATTGCATTTAATAGGTACGTGTAAGTATATTTGATGAGACGTTTGCAGCTGTTAGTCCTGATACTGCATTGGAAACATCAATTTTTTATGACTCTGCCAATGCCTGGCCAGTATATCTTGGACTTTAGAAGCACTGCAGGGCTGCAAGTGTTATTTCAGATATTAATTATTCCCTGCATTATGAAAAATTAATCTCTCTACAATACATTGTATATTGAATTCTTACCATCTGCACTTCTTCCTGTAGCCTCAAGCAACAGAGACTTTATAATGCCAATGTCATGTCTAAATGTATCCATCATATCATTCTGACGAACTTGCAGGTCTTTGATGCCCTCACGAAGTATCTCAACTTCATTTTCAAACTTCTCAACGGTAACAAGACGACCTCCACCTCCTCCTCTATCATCGTTGTCATCATCTCCACTTCCATCATCAATAGATCCCTGAGTAAAGAGAAAAACAGAACAAATAATTATTATTATGTGCCCTGATAATTTGATGTGCTCAGATATATTGTAGCTGTAACATA
Source organism: Pinctada imbricata (assembly GCA_033119305.1). NCBI lineage: Eukaryota > Metazoa > Mollusca > Bivalvia > Pterioida > Pteriidae > Pinctada > Pinctada imbricata. Next base: position 71,687,673 of record VSWD01000010.1, read on the forward strand.
AAGAGGCATTCCTATTTTTCTAATTCTGAAATACATGTTATTTCCTTATCTCAGTTTAGAAAGGTTGATTGATTATTTCAAGAAGTCTGACAAACACATTTTAAGGACACATCTATTTTGACATTTTTATGCCCTCTGAATCAAAGATTCGGGGGCATATAGTTTTCGACCTGTCTGTCTGTTTGTCCAAAAAACTTTAACATTGGGATAACTTTTGAATGAAAGGTGATAGAGCTTTCATATTTCACATGTGTAAGACCTTTCCAGTGATACCAACATTTTTTACTATACCTCTTGACCTTGACCTTGACTTTTGACCTACTTTTCAAAAACTTTAACATTGGGTATACATTTTGAATGGTAAATGATAGGGCTTTCATATTTCACATGTGTATTCCTTGTGACAAGACCTTTCCATTTATACCAAAATTTTGACCTCGTGACTTTTACCTTGACCTTCTTTTCAAAAACTTTTAAATGGTAAGTGATAGGGCTTTGATATTTCATATGTGCATTTCCTTGTCACAAGATTTGTCCATTGATATCAAAAAATTTAAATCCAGTGACCCTGACCTTGACCTTTCACATACTTAACAGAAAATGGTGTTTATACTAACAAAGATGCCACCGGGGGCATTCGTGTTTCACAAACACAGGCTTTATTTTTATTTAAATTTTATTATACCCCCTGCCATCAGTTATCTTTTGTACAAAGTTTTGCAACAAGGCTAGACCACAAGGTTATCAATAAAATGTTGGAGTAAAAAATAGAAAGATCCTGTCTTGAGGAATCAGAAATGTATGCAGGTACATGTATGTGTAACATAAAAGCTTCCATACTAACTGTTTAAAAGTTACATGTATGCCAAAGGTTAAAATTACATTAAAATGTTACTATAGTTTCTCAAATGTAAATTTCAAGGTAACAATTCAAAACTTTAAGTATCAGTAAGGGTATGTCAATAAGTATACCCAAATAACATATGGATGCTCCATCACTTTTTGGTAAAATTAAGCAAGGGATTAATGATTTTCAAAAGAAATTCAAATGCCCATGTAAAAAGTAAAATGATACAGTATACGATTTACAGTAATATTTACTACTTGGATATCAGTCAAACAATTTAGCCTCATTGATACTTTTCCATATGCATGTAGATATCATACATATATACATAATTGATTAAGATAGATTTAGAAGAGCAACTTACTGGTAAAAACTTGCGTCTCCCAAATCTTTCATCCCATTTCTCTCTCAGGTCTTCCAAGTCTTCCTAAAAGACAATTTTTTCCCTTAAGATTCAAAGACTCATTTTTTGTACAAATGAAACATTATTGTGTGTAGGTCACATTTTAAAATAGTTGTGTTAATATTACAACTTATAGAAATCAAGAAAAGTAATGAAATTACATTAAGCGTTTAATTTTTATCAGTTAAATACATAAACATGTCTTAGAGAATAAGCTTGATTCAAAAAATTAACAGGATGTCTTGATAATTTTCTTGACTTTTCTCTTAGCAATTTAGTAAACAGCACATTAGCAGATCTGACCTTGATTTGTATGGTGACTTTCTGTAGATCTTCATCTCCTCCTTCCGTCATATCATCATCGTAGTACATCTGTAGAGGGGCACATTTATTTTTGATGTGATTCAGGAACTTCTTACGACTAGACATGCTCATACCTTCCCACACGTTGGTGATGGTTATAGCTTTCTGCATGACCGAATTAGCCTGGGCATTGTCATAGACTCTGAAATAAACCAGATATTAAATGTAAAACTTTTGGATTTCTTTTTAGCATATTGCCAAATTGTTTCAATAGAGATATATGTACATGTGCATTTTTCAAATTTTAGATTTTCTTTTACATTTTGGATGCTACATTGTATAAGACCCCAAGTTAGAAGATAGCTGAATATGACAGTTATGTAATTACCCGAAATATGTAAGGATTTTGAATATGATAGTCTTCAAAATTGCTTTGTCACTTTATCGATGTTCATTGTAGCAAATGTAGGATGTCAGAATTTTTTTTTAATAGATGATAAAACCTGGTTTCATATTTTGAGTCTCTGAAACAAGAGCAAGGCCTGTTAAAAAGAGCTGCAAAAGATTTGTATGCTGTTTTTTTTTTTTTTTTTTTTTTTTTTTTTTTTTTCGATCGATCGATTGTTAAAATTTACAAGAACAGCGTGTTGTCAAAAGTAACATGTAGACCAGCAACTGGTTTGAGATATACAGGTTCTTTGCACGACAATGCTCCTACTTTTAAAACAAAGGTACTTGCACAAACTAGTCATATTCTGAGACCATGCGTGCCACACCCCTATTATAGAAAGGATGACAATTACAGATTGCTGTTAAAGTCTGTTCTTGTCAAGGACTTCCTGAAACCAGAGAAGTTTTGTTCCTGTTTACTTTACTGAAGGAAACCTTCTCAGGCCATCATTATGAATCTTAAAGTACCACAGATGATGATATATTATCTGAAACATGTGTGTTGGGTTTTTTGGGGTTTTTTTTAATCATCATTATTAATTATTATGGTGTTTCTGCTGTTTGGAAATTTTCGTCCAGCATGCTCTCTGACAGCGATCTGCATAGACACTTTATCTTTCTTTGCTAATTACCAGTGTCTCCTGGGAATAACAAAAAGATGCCTACTTCTGTTTCTTTACAGGATGGATTTGCTGACTTGAAAAGGGAGAATACATTACATTACATGTACTGCACCCTGATGGAATCTGGACGACAAAATTAATTGAACCTCCCTCATACCGATATATAGATAAGACTTACCTCTGAAACGTGTCAGACAGTAGAGCAATGAGTAAGTTAAGACACAGAACTGCTGACAGAGCCAACCATATACCAACTAGGATATTCGTCATTATTGGATCCACTGATTTCATATCCTGAAAAATATATGTAGTGTAGAAATTTTTTTCTAATTTACTTAGGTCAAAACAAATTTTAAAATCCTACAAATGGCATTTCCAAAGAAGTCAAAAGTGAATTCAATTCTGATTGGAATATAAGAAGTTTATCAGTGCATTTGATAAAAATAACTTTTGATACATAACAAAGTTTAAACTAAGGACTTATTTTGGTAGGATTAATGTTTAAGTGGAGTAAGCCCTGTTAGGACTGCACTGATTCAAGACTACACTAAATTGTTTATCTGTTTTAGATATCATAAGAAAATAATAAGTATAGCACACTAATTCATAATTGTGCTATTATGTCTATTTGCTTACATGAAAGTACATGTTGCTAGTATCCAATAGGCTGTAAATATGATGGTAACAATGTATGAATTTTACTTACATCGTATGGATAATCATCGACCAAGGTAAGTCTGAATAAACTGAAGAGAACGTCATCGAAGCCCTCATAACCAGGAACGGTGAAATTTTCAACAACAGGAAGCACTGATCCATTCACAACAATCTTAGTTCCCAAATCCTCATATTTTGTTTTGTCACCACCAAAATTCATCCAGAAAGCAAATACTGGAATATAAATTGAATTCATACATGTACATGTATGAAGTAAGTATGCCTTTTTTTTTTTACAAAAAGTAATCAAATGCATAGATTTTTTTAAAGTGATTGCTTATTTAATCTAAAACACCAATCGTAACCATAATCACTTAGTCGCAGATTAAATCATTTTTGCAACACTGATTTCCACTTTATTCCTATAAAACAACAATTAAACTTACCGAATGGTATATAAAACTCCATGTACAGAAACAGGAACCGTAACAAATCCTTGGCCATATGAGACAACATTACAATAAAGGGACCTGCAAAAAAAAATCATATATAGACACAAATCCTTTTGAGATACTACTAGCCTGTAAGAAATACAAATACTGAATCAATTAGCTGCTTTTTCTCTTTTCATTTGCTCTGCTTACAGACATTATGAAAGAACAGCATATACAGGATATCTTTTAGTAGCTTACCTAGCATAGAAAAAGCACGGACAATTTTCATGAGCCGTAGCCACAGTAGAATGATAGTAACAGACATGATACGTATGTGATTTAGAGCCAGCTCTGTTGTATGATGAGCAATGTCCACCAGATGTGTTACAATACAGGCCATGAGGAAGGCATAACAAATGTAGTCAAACCAGTTCCTGCAAAATAAAATGCACTAACAATCATGAAATTTCTATTATTATCATTTCTATTGGCTGAAATGCATCGGGTTGATCTTCTGTAAAAACTTGTATGGAATTTATGTTCTATCAATGGTAACTACAAGTTGTTTTCTTTTTCATATCTAAATTAATATGCCTAAAATTAGTTGATACTACATCCTTAAGAAAATATTAATTTTAATCTATAAAATTGCTCAGAAAAAACAAATTTAATTCAACATTTCATTGTCAAACTCTTGAAAATCTTTTACATGTGATGTGTAAATTGCTGCATCACAATAGCAATATTAAATTTATTCATGCAAGTATGAGCGAATGTTTTCTGAATTTTGATAACTTATACGTACCACCAATCACTGAAATATTTTGGGCCTCCTTTATCCAAATTTTCCAGTTCTGTTTCTAAGAAAGCTCTCTCTTCTGGCCATCTTGGGTGACAAAACTGTAAATCGTCTTCAATGTTCTTCCTTCTCACTCTTTTCCAAGACTGTTTGATATATACAATTAAAATCATGAATGTATGGGTCAAGATCAAAACTTTTCTACAATAAATTGTACATTGTACACTTTCAATGTTTAACAATGTCACATATTGACAATGAAAGTTAACAAGGTCAAAATCAAACTGAAATTATGATACCCTCATACTTCATTCTTACATAATCAATTCAAAGTTTTCCCAATTTTTTTTTTACATTTTATTTGCAAAGATACAAATTGATACTTACATTACTGGCTCCTAAGGATCTCCTAAACTCTATCACTTCCTCTATGATCTGCCATACTGTCATTCCAATGGCTGCAAGCTGAAAAATATGGAAAAACTTTTATAATACCACATCAAACAGGGCAATACAAAGCAAAATGTCTCCTCACATTTGCCCTTGATGTGACCTATTTTTAAGTTTTTTCCATTCTCCATTTTTATTTTGGGCAAGTTCCTCTCATTCTTAGGCCATGTAAAATTAATTCTATGTTTCTCAGATAATTGGGTCTAAAAAAAGTGGCAAGGTAGGTAGGGTTTTTATTTTTTGTTTTTTTTTTTCCATCATGAGTACTCTTATTATTCATGTAAGGCAAAAAATTGTATGGGCTGTCTTATCCCCCCCATTATTCATATAAGGCAAAAAATCTTACGCCCCGCCCCCCCCCCCCCCCCCCCCCCCCCCCCCCCCCCAATTTTCTTCATAGATTACTTTTTTTTGAACCGTCAGTCAAAATAATGGTACATGTACATTAAAATTTATGGCTTTCTCCTGTAAATAAGTTGATTTTTTTTAAAAGTATAATAGCCTATTCCTTCTGAGAACGGGGAGACGTAGCTCATCTGTCTGAATGGAAGAAGCTAATAGATACAAATATACGTAGTATATCACGTTTTGATTGCTGTGAGTTCATCAGTAGAATCGCGTAAGAGACTCGACGGGTGTTATTTGCTCACACGTTGTTTTAAACCCAGTTAAATACGACCCCTCACTTCCTCGGATGGACCCGTTCATTTGGTCAAAAATTTGGCCGATAGCGTATATCTTCGGAAGTCTAGTCTGAATGAAGTGTTCAGCATTAACCACCGTCTGATAAAACAATGTACACCGGTACAATATACATTCTTTTATTCATAGATTTAAGGATTTAACTACGTTTCGGCGGTCCTTTCTTGTATATACTTTTTACAATGTGAAGGTCATTATCAATAGATTCGGAAGTATTACAATGTTCGGCATAGGTATTTACATATGCTGTAGAGATCAATAAAGGAAACTAAACCAACGTTCTAATACATGTAATACTCGATGTATTAAATGTCCGCGGCACGTGTCGGTACGTTGTTAGTACATGTATATCCTATACAATTCGCGTGGATAAAATCTTCACCTGTAACGTAAACACGGAACGCGTCGTGACTTATACGGGCTTTTAAAAGTTTTTAATCATCGGGTACTGTTTGGACGATTTTACAGGACAAATAACATGTTCAATGAAATAAATGGATATTTTGATTTTAATCGACGATCGAGGATGAGACACGGCAGATATTTTTTTCTGAAGTTACAATAAAAACGTCTCATCGGCGGCAAATTATAGCACGCGGCGGTGTCTGAGAAACATAGATTTTATTTTACATGGCCTTAATTGAGAAGTTTAAACATTCGATCATGCCAATAACATGAATAATGTTGAAATAAACACACATAGAACAGTGCGGTAACAGATAGCAGTAAAAGCTCAAATCAATTGCCGTTTGATCTGATACTAACCAGTAATACTATCCTCCACCAATGTTCCGGGAGTTTGTAATCATGACGTTCATCATACTCTATCAGAACTCCTAACAGGGACCATAGGACGATGTATATTACATTCAGAAGTAAATTCAGCCATGTCCGCCATCTGCAAATACCGAAAATTCAATCATCAAAATTGAAAAGAAGCAAAATTATATTTGAATCAATACATTTTCCCCTATTCAATATGAGCACAGAAATAACAATGGTCATTACCTTGCATATTTCTTCCACATTTTGTCGAGTAACTGTATGAAGACTTTGTTCATGATGATGTCATACTGCTTATACTGGACGGCACAGTTAAGCTGAAATAGGTTAATAGAAATGACATAAATATATATTATAATCCATGAGCTTCGAGTAATCTAATTCTTTACATCTAAGATAAGAAAATTGTTTTTTTGTAACATCTCTGTTTTGTGTTTTTTTTTTTACATGAACGTATGGTCAAATTTCATGAACATGTATCACTTAAATAAAATAGTTGCCAGAGTCACCTAATGCTCGACTGCATAGCATAATATCTCTCATGACAGCCAATTTATAAACACTACAAATGTATTTAAAATAATATATTTGATAAATGAGGAGATGGAGTCAAGACTCTATTTTGCTCAATATTGCCAATTTAAAGCAAAATCATTGAAGCAGAAAAAGTAGGTCAAGGTCAGATTTCAATAGTCTAACCCAAGATGCATCCAATATGCAAGTCTGGTGCATGTAGCACTTATAGTTAGCTCAATATTGCCAATTTAAAGCAAAATCACTGAAGCGGAAAAAGTAGGTCAAGGTCATATTTCAATAGTCTAACCCAAGATGCATCCAATATGCAAGTCTGGTGCATGTAGCACTTATACTTTTCTCAATATTGGCTTTTAAAGGTAAAATCATTCAAGCGGAAAAAGTAGGTCAAGGTCATTTTATGAAAGTTTGATCAAAGATACATCCAATATGCAAGTTTGGTACATGTAGCACTTATACTTTGCTCAATATTGGCTTTTAAAGGTAAAATCATTCAAGCGGAAAAAAGTAGGTCAAGGTCATTTTATGAAAGTTTGATCAAAGATACATCCAATATGCAAGTTTGGTACATGTAGCACTTATACTTTGCTCAATATTGGCTTTTAAAGGCAAAATCATTCAAGCGGAAAAAAGTAGGTCAAGGTCATATTTTGAAAGTTTGATCAAAGATACATCAAATATGTAAGTTTGGTACATGTAGCACTTATACTTTGCTCAATATTGGCTTTTAAAGGCAAAATCATTCAAGCGGAAAAAAGTAGGTCAAGGTCATTTTTTGAAAGTTTGATCAAAGATACATCAAATATGTAATTTTGGTACATGTAGCACTTATACTTTGCTCAATATTGGCTTTTAAAGACTTTATTGCTATCTTAACATTTACCTTATCATCTCAACATTTGCCTTATCATTTGAAATAATTTTAAAAATCCCAACCCAATGGGGCTATATCCTCATCTGGATATATTAAATGATGTATAATTAAACATTTGCAACAAAAAAAACCAACAGAATATGAATATAGGAAAGGTAAATGTGTAATCTTAACATTTACCTTATCATCTAGTTCGGACGACGCGGACGCCGACGCGGACGCGGACGCCGACGCCGACGCCGGGGGTATTGCAATAGCTCTTTTGCACTAAAGTGCAGTCGAGCTAAAAATCAGAAATTTAAAGTTTTTGAGGTGTCGAAAAGACTGATATTGGATTGAGCACCATGACAATTAAAGCCAACTTCAGCCCTTGGCAATAGTTTTTATACTTTTAACTGTCGAGTGAAATAGAAGGGACATTCAATATAATAATTAATTTTTGAAATGACTTACTGGACTCTGACTTTTCTCTGAAGCTGAAAAAATAATTTTGAAACATCATGCATCAATTTTCTATTGAACACAGTACTTTAAAATCTATAATAATCCATGCTCTATAAAAATCAACCCTAGCGAGGCAGAAACATTATCTCATTTTATCAAACATAATTTTTTTCACAAATTCAATTCTTTTGTTTGTTGTATCTTTTCCATTAGCAAAACTATATTTTTCTGTTAAGCTCATGCATTTCTGCTTTTGAAATATCAAAGAAGAAGCAAGGGGCACCATGCATAGTTTTAGTGTTTAATTTGAGTACTAATTTTTTTTTTTTTTTTTGCTTTCAAAATCAAAGACATCATAAAATCAACCTTCACATCATTAGCTAATACATTTGTGTTTCATAATTTGTATGTCAAAAGAGCTGTTAGAATCAGGGCTTATAATTTAAATTCATTTCATAAATAGTTTATACTAAAAAAAAATTAAGTATACTTTCATGGGCTAAGGGAACAATAACAAGAGTTGTCAGAGGACAACAAGGCTGATCGGAAATTAATGTTTCTCTGAACCATAAGTGTTATAAGATTTGTTAAAGTTTAAAAGTTTTAAAAGTAAACCAAGTTCAAGGTTAATGTCACTTAAATAAAAAGTCAAAGGTATGATCATGAGAAATCCATTTCTTCACATGTGAAATAACACATTCATATGTTTCAAAGATATACATGTATATAGTGCAAAATCCAAGGACAAGATCACTGGGTCATAGATCATGACATGAAATAAAATTCTGTTTATGAGGAGTCTAAAATGGAAGTATAAACTCCTATCACTTGTGATTCAAACAATACAGCCAAGTTTTAAGCTAAAAATAATAAGGAAAAAATCTGTTTTCTTTTGATTGCAATACGAAAATGTGTGTTTTGATACAAATATAGGCCTCCTTTCAACTGATTTTGTGTGAACTTATGTTGTTACATATCTAAATATAACTTCATTCTTTTAAATTTTGACAACTTCAGATAACATTTTTTTTATTCTAACAGCTCCTTTTGAAACAAATTACTGAGTAAAATGTGGAAGCATCAGCTTAGTGATTTTAAACTTTATGAATGAATTTAAACCTTAGTAAGTATATAAATATAGAACATTAAAATGGCAATTTAGTGTACCCTATATTTCAAAAGCATATACTAGTACTAGCATGTGTATATTCTATATAAAGCTAATGTCATTTTAAGTTTTGACCTAGACCAAGTAAATTGATATCCATATGTTTGTGTATAAAATGTATTCTCTTTTAGTATCATGAATTCAACATCTTCAAAGTCACTAGAGATTTTCACTATCTGGTACCATTACAAAATTTAATTATTCCAAATCTCTTCCTTATTTTTTTAATGTTTATTCCTGAAACTTCAATTAGCATGCAATGCATTCTGATTCTGATAACCAATTATGTTCAAGCAGCTCTGAACAAACATGCATAAAGATTACTGATCTTTTACGAATAAGTCTAATGTGGTAATACCACTTATATACATGAGTCACATTTTCTATAACAATATTAAAATAAAGCCTGTGTTTGTGAAACACGAATGCCCCCGGTGGCATCTTTGTTAGTATGAACACTATTTTCTGTTAAGTACATGTATGTGAGGTCACTGGGTTAAAAGGTCAAAGGTCAAGGTCACAAGGTCAAAAATTTTGGTATCAATGGAAAGGTCTTGTCACAAGGAATACGCATGCGAAATATCAAAGCCCTATCACTTACCATTCAAAAGTTATGCCCAATGTTAAAGTTTTTGAAAAGTAGGTCAAAGGACAAGGTCAAGGTCACGAGGTCACAATTTTTGGTATCAATGGAAAGGTCTTGTCACAAGGAATACACATGTGAAATATGAAAGCCCTATCACTTACCATTCAAAAGTTATGCCCAATGTTAAAGTTTTTGAAAAGTAGGTCAAAGGTCAAGGTCAAGGTCACGAGGTCAAAAATTTTGGTATCAATGGAATGGTCTTGTCACAAGGAATACACATGTGAAATATGAAAGCCCTATCACTTACCATTCAAAAGTTATGCCCAATGTTAAAGTTTTTGAAAAATAGGTCAAAGGTCAAGGTCAAGGTCACGAGGTCAAAAATTTTGGTACCAATGGAAAGGTCTTGTCACAAGGAATACACATGTGAAATATGAAAGCCCTATCACTTACCATTCAAAAGTTATGCCCAATGTTAAAGTTTTTTGAAAAGTAGGTCAAAGGTCAAGGTCAAGGTCACGAGGTCAAAAATTTTGGTATCAATGGAAAGGTCTTGTCACAAGGAATACACATGTGAAATATGAAAGCCCTATCACTTACCATTCAAAAGTTATGCTCAATGTTAAAGTTTTTGAAAAGTAGGTCAAAGGTCAAGGTCAAGGTCACGAGGTCAAAAATTTTGGTATCAATGGGAAGGTCTTGTCACAAGGAATACACATGTGAATTATGAAAGCCCTATCACTTACCATTCAAAAGTTATGCTCAATGTTAAAGTTTTTTGAAAAGTAGGTCAAAGGTCAAGGTCAAGGTCACGAGGTCAAAAATTTTGGTATCAATGGAAAGGTCTTGTCACAAGGAATACACATGTGAAATATGAAAGCCCTATCATTTACCATTCAAAAGTTATGCCCAATGTTAAAGTTTTTGAAAAGTAGGTCAAAGGTCAAGATCAAGGTCACGAGGTCAAAAATTTTGGTATCAATGGAAAGGTCTTGTCACAAGGAATACACATGTGAAATATGAAAGCCCTATCACTTCCCATTCAAAAGTTATGTCCAATGTTAAAGTTTTTCGGACAAACAGACAAACAGACAAACAGATAAACAGACAAACAGACGGACAGGCCAAAAACTATATGCCCCCGAATCTTTGATTCCGGGGGCATAACAAAGGGTAATCAAAGATTACATAGCTCACCTATACAGGTTTTTGTCAGAAACCAGTTTTTGAAAAGTAGGTCAAAGTCCAAGGTCAAGATAACTACCGGTAGGTCAAAGGTCATGGTCTCAAATGAAAGGTCTTGTCACAAGGTATCTACATGTGAAATATCAAAGCCCTACCCCTTATAGTTCAACAACGACAATGACAACGACGACGACAATGACAACGACGCCGAGGGTATGGCTTTAGCTCTCCGGACTTTTTCGTCCCGGCGAGCTAAAAACTTTATTGTCATTTTCAATTCATTAAAAAAAGGCTCTAATGTAAAAAAAATATATATACTGTAAATTGCTTTATTTTCGTCAGTACCAATTTTCGTCAATTCGTTCAAAATGACCATTTCGTCAGTACGTAAATTCGTCATCCAAGGGTCCCTAAAATGTACATTCCTCTGTGCAAATGCTAACTTAACATTCAGATAGGCCGTATGCGTTTGTTTTATTGTTTGTTTAACAATTATTGGTAAACAAACAATTAGAGAAAAGCTTATTGTAAAAACATATCATTTGGTAATTATAAGTACATTATAATATTATACAACTTTGTGTGCGTATTCAATTTTCAATGATTTATCATTTGCCTGTCGTAATTTTTCCTTTCAACACTATATTTTGTCGGAAGTATTTATATTCGTCGATACGTAATTTCGTCAAGGGAGGCACTGACGAAAATGACGAAAATTGGTACCTGACGAATAATAACCAATTTACAGTATATCACTGATTTGAAAGAGGTCAAAGGTCACATTTCTAACATAATTTATATACATGTAGCCTTTTGATTTATATTTTTTTATTTGGTAAACGATAATCAAGTTCTATAACTCAAATGTTGCATTACAAATGTCTGATCCTAAATGTTTGACCTTGCCCTTGAAGTTGACCTTGACCCTCTCTTGATGTTGAGTCTCTAAGTGATGACATTCCAATTTTTTTTTAATATAGAAAAGTCATGTCAATCAATGTGATAGATCTCACAAGAAATACATTTGTATCACAAAAACTTAATACATGTACATGTATATATAGAATCTGATTCATTCATACAAGTACAAACGTACATGTAGTTCAGCTCAAAAAAGTTAGAAGCAAAACAAAAAGATGAAGATCAGACTGACAGAAAGACAAACTGATTGACAAAGATATAATAGAATATGTTATTCAGTTGGACCCCAAATTTTGCTGGCAGTAAAATTACCCGTTTCATCATCCAAGTCTGTAATGAATACCCATTTCAATATAAATAAGGTTGTCAGAACCTGTTTATACACATCTTATTCTGATAAGATACATTTCATAAGTTGTTGGTATTGGTTATCTTCATTTCATTTTTTCTAAGTTTAAAGCATTTTTTAAGCATTGCATCCATGAATAGTTTAGTCATGTTAATGTGAACCTTGAGTTACTGACAAATTGCTCCGAAAAAGATACTTTAAGTCATGATCTGGTCGTAAAGAAAAACAAACAAACAAAAACAAATACCTTTTGTTTGAACCAAATGCTGGAGTTCAAAATACTGCTTTCTATTTGGTCTGTCTGTCATATAAAATTGTTTTGTAGCTTCAAGGGCCTGTAAAAAATTGCTGGCAATTACAGATTAATCTTCATGATGATAAAATTTCAAGATTACCTGAGGGAATTTTATACAATTCAGTACAATTAGTTTAAAAAGCTATATTCTTATCCATGATATATACCCTGATCCATGATATATACCATGATATAACAAATTTTCCAACTGGAGATTTACAGTTTGAACTGAATATCCATGCAAATTTTTGTTAGTTCCAATTTCTTTCTCGGCAATGTTTTCTTATGTTTAGACCATTTCATTGTCTTCAGCATACAAAAAAGATGGCAGTATACATGTTATATTACAATGTTATTCCGAGACATCAACTGATATATTATGACTACAATACCACAGGAGGCATCTTAGTTATCATCCATGATAGAGTCTTTTGGCCTTGACTATCTGGTATTTTCACGCTGGCATTCATATCTAATAAATATCTTGCACTTTCACTCCTGTCTGGAAAATATGTCAAATAAACAACATAAATTTGCTATTCTGACAACAATCGTACATTTGAAATTTTTTTTTTACAACTTTATGTATATTGTAAAATATGCCTCTCTCGTCAATTAACATCAATTTTTATCTTCTTTGCAAAGTTACAGACAAAAGCAAAAAATTTGGAATTTACCAAGTTCTGCAGCCACAAATATAGGAGTTCTCCCTCTGTAATCACGGACATCATCATACAAACACCCATGCTTTATGAGCATTTTAAGGGAAGACACAGCATCATTTTTAGCAGCATAGTGAACTGGTGTCTGCTTCTCATCAGTCAGAGATTCCTTATCAGCTGAAAAATAGTACATGTATATATTGTACCACTTTATGAAAGCTACTAAGAATCTGGAAATGAAAATATAAGGGATACCACTTCATTACAAGGGTTGTACCTAGATGTTGGTTGCTCTGAATCAGTTTGGCTTGACAACTACCACTGAGGAGGATTCGTTATCTGTAATCTGTACATGTCTGGTGACCAGTATTTGGAATTTTGTCTAAAACACTCTTCTCTTACAGCAGAGTTGGGATGCTTTGTTTTTTCTATTTACCTACATGTATTAATGCCCGTTTGTGTGGGCACTATTCTCTCATAGTGTTGGTTTTGGAAGAATCGTGCCTGAGCATCAGTACACACATAAAGAGGTAGGGCCACGAAACCCCTAAATCGGCCCTCGACTTTTCTCTAGAAATAAATTTCATGAGAAATACTTGATATCTCTCATGAAAATACACGAATGTTTACCGCTTTTAATGAAAATAAAAATATCACCAAACAAAGCGTCATTTAACTGTAATGACGTCATGAAGTGACGTCATTTTGATGTTATTGACAAAATATGGCAAAAACTGCTGGGAATTAAAAAATTGTCTTTTGTGGAAGAATTCAAAGTGGCCGCATGCGTTAACTGAGATAAATCTTTTATGGCAGAAGGATATAATGATAATCTTTCACATATATATTTTTCATCTTAGTTAATGCATGCGGCCATTACTAATTTAATAGAAATATGTACTTTTTGCATAAATTTCGCGGAATATAACCTATTTTGGTGTTTTCAAATGGCTAAAAGCTATTGATAAACGCAAAGTTTACAAAGGATAGATTGTAATTCAGTAGAGAACATTTCAAAGTGTCATATCACAGTTAAAATTTCTATGAAGTACAATGTTCAAAATTAGGGCCAATATCGGGCTTCGTGGCCCTACCCCTTTATATTAATAGGTTTAGTGCATCACATGACCTCAATAGCACTTTTAAAAAAGGAAGTGGCGACACCTATAGCAAGTTACTCTCAAAGCGACATCACTGTGTGAGGCAAAAGCAATAGTGTTCAGTCGCCAGGCACTATTTTCTCATAGTCCCAGCATGCTCAACCAATGAAATTCCAAGGATTTATCATGTAATGCACTAATTGATATACCGTATATCGGGAGGTTTTTGTGTGTGTCTAATTTTTGCTAAGTTCACAAGCATTATCAAATTACGAAAAATGGACATAGCGAAAAAAGACACAGATCTTAACCCTTGATCTTGTTAACAGATTAGCAAAAATCAGACTCAGCGAAAAAAGACACACCTTTTTAGGGTCATTTTTGCGAAATTTACACGACCCCAAAATTACCAGATATATGTTATTTCTCCATTTGTATCATTTCATTTCTCCATTTGTATCATTTCACACTATTTCATCCAGGGAACAATTCAAACTGCAATTCGCTGACGACCAAGATTCTACTAGTATTTGGGCAATCAAGAAATTGATTCATTTCATGTCCCTTGAAATGACTTACATGACAATCTGAAATTTTTGTGAAATTTGACCACTGTAGATATTATGGTTTACCTCCATTTTTGATGAGAAGTTCCACCATTTCTGGGTAATCTACTGCTGCTGCCACATGAAGAGCTGTCCTGCCAAACTTATCTGCCTGGTTCACATCGACCTTCTTCTCAAACAGAAACTTAGCAACATCTGTGTGCCAGGTTCTGGAGACCTAAACAACATGGGAGATAGTCTGAATCTAAATCACCATTGATAAGTGTAAAGGATATCAATCGTCGCAATAGTTCATCCTTTACACGCATATCCAATAGCATTCTAATAAAATGTTGCACAGTAGTATGCACTTCAACATATGTAACATAAAATGTAGCATTACTACAAAATTAAAGAAAGAAAAACACAACAAGTAGCTGTATGTATGTATACCTCATGTAGTAAAGTTTGTCCATGTTTGTCTGTACAATTGATATTTGCTCCATTTTTGATCAAGTTATCTACAAAGTTCAGATCGATGACTTCATTGGGGTCTTTTGACTTCCCAAGTCTAGCAAAGTAGTCTATCAAAGACCTGTCACCAGGCTGACGGCTTTTTCTTTGCTCCAAAGGGAGTGAATCCAGGTTTGAACTTCCTCATCTGTGTCCAGACCAATCCCTCCCACTACACTACTCTCAGTTCTCATCGTCCACAAGTCCATCTGTAATAAACAGAGTTTTTTTTAATTGAATTTTTAGATTTGAGTTTTGCAGGGTAAAATGAAATATTTATCTTTTTTGAAAAATTTGATAGAATTTGAATTTATTTTTTTCATTTAGGTATAATGGTTTTTTTAAATCTATGAGAAATTTTCACTCATAAAATTTATAAGAATATATTTATGAATGAATGAACATGACTGAGACTGCTACAAATGAATAATGGGTATCTTAATACATGTTGCTCAATTTCTAAGACCAGACATCACATCATTTTGCAATATGATGCCATATCTTATTGATACATCTAACTGAATTCAATTCAAATTTCAACATTAAGTGGTATTATGTTTGGTGCCTGGCTTTCAGACTTAATAAATTTGAAAATCATTCCAAGAAATACATGTGTTCGCCTGCGAAACATAGCGACACTTAGGAATCACTTTTATATAGGGTGTGACATCCAATTGTGACAGACAGATGGACAACGGACAAAGTGATCCCTAAGTGTCGCTATGCTTCGCAGGCGACACAAAAAAAACTAACTTAACTGTTCTCATCCATTGTTATTCTTAATTGAAAAATGTATCATGAAGATATAATTTTTTAGTCAATTTGTCTTTCTACAGATGTCAGGTAAATTGATCTTTAAAAATCGTAGTGGTCAAAACACACTAAAATGTGAAATAATAAAAATTTTGTGACAGGAAAATATTGTAATAACTGCTCAGACAGAATGACAAATAATTAAAGGATTACAAGGAGAATTTTTTATCAATCTTTTAAAATTGGTACATGTATAAAATTTCAAGCAATTTCTAAAATTTCATGCAATCTTTGTAGGGCATGCAATAGTTTAAGAAAATGAAATAGTGAATTGAATTACATGTATTCAGCAATTTGAAAAAATTTATGTGTGTATACTAAATTTCAGAAGATTTCTGAGTACGCATATTATACAGACAGCAACGATTTTGAGTATAATACTCCATTTGTTTTAAATCAAGTCTTATGGGAATGAAAATCTGATTTACGCTGTATTCTGACACGTACTATTGACATAACTGAATAGAGAACATTTATAAAGTTATCAGTAAGACAATATATACTTCATATTCTATTAACAATTACAATGAACTTAAGTACCAATAAATGTAGTATGAAATGATAGTAGCTAGAGTTAAGTTCTCATTTTCATTGCTGATAAAGTATACAGTACATATACAACCTCATTCATTTCAGATAACATACTGTAGTTATGATAAATTAAATACAATTTTATTGCTGATGATCTGCAGAAAAGCTGTATTACTCGACATATAAAGATGGATAATCAGTTGTACATCTGGTTGAATTTTAAACACAAGTTTATCAATGCTTTTATGATAATGCAGGCACATTGAAAAAAAAATCTAATGCAGGCAGCTGGCTCAATTTCAGTATGAACAGCACTCTCAAATAAATAACCCAGCTCAAAAGCCTTAGCCTCTGCGTAGCAATTAAACCGTTTTCATGATTTCTTACCCCAATGAATCAACTCATATACTGAAAAACACAGCCTTAAGTTTAAACCAATAAACTAGAATGTCTTTATTGTCTAAATCTTTCAATCTTTCATTCCTACAACCTATTCACTTCATAAACTTATACCAGCAGAATGTACAAACATGTGTCACAAGTTTGATCCTTGCCACATGACCTTGACTTTAAGGTGACCGTGACCCCAAACGGGTCTCATCATGCTTGATCATACCTTTAAGTTTGATGGTAGTGTAATGTTTATCAAGCAAATGCAGTATCAGCATTTACATGTATTTGAAATGTGACAAATGGACAGACTGATGGATGCCCCCCTCCCCCCACCTCCCACACCAAAAAAAAAAAGGATTCCTATATGTCATCCTTGACTTGAAGGTGGCATAATATTTACCTTTACACACATAATTATTTATGTGCCCTTTTTAAAAGTTGAAAACATCATGTTATTCTGTCAGGAAAGTGTCACTGCAACAGGTGCACCAAAACATTCCATTACAATTAGTGTGTTAATGTTTGTACGTTTGTATTAATGCAATGCTAATTCTACAAATATATTTTCTGACTTTACTTTTACCTCTATATACTGAAAAATATAAAAATTTCATATGCAAATTCAAATTCATACTTTTCAAATTTCTTTTGAATATCAAATTGCTCTGTAATATTTTTCATCTACATGCATGATGTTTGAATGTTTGTCCCCATGTAACGATGAATGTTCATTTTATGGCAACTTTATGTCTTATATATGACATGTATACACTGCACATATCTAATATTGCAAAAGTGAGATACAAATGTATTGCCATTTTTCTTATTAAATCAAATTCATTACAATCAATGCAAACATATCAATTTTCAGCTGAAATTAGACATCCTCCTTTCACTACATCCATGCAACATTACAATTATTTACTTGGAACTCTAATACAAAAAAAAAGAAATCTTTTTTTGAAGAATAAATTACCAAGCACACATGTGACTTTAAGGTGATTCAAATTTTGATTATATACTGGAATTTCAGTGAGAATATCAACTTTACAATCCCCAATCTGACCCCACATCAGATTCAATGCTCTTCATAGTCTCTACAAAAATTCAACAAGAATGCCCAGGGCTTAGGTGAAATGCCTAGTAGAATAAAAGAACTTTTCGCAAAATGGTTCACTTGGACCACTCTTGTGTTTTTAATATACTATTTTACCCACTCAAAACAATGATATGATGTCATAGCAATGCAGTACTTGTTATGGTATGGAATGGTATGGTATCATTTCATTGTTTTGAAAAGACATGAAAAGGTCTATAAATGTAATCAATTGCAGACCAACTGGCTAATTGACCCCTCCGATTGCAGGAAAAAAAGCAAAATTTTGTGACGTCAAAATGCTTTTACCTTGGACAAACAAGCTTCGAACCTGGGTCAAATATCGAAATTGCATTGTGACGTCATTGAATTTCTCTCAAATTTATCCCGCGTTCGGAAGGGTCAATTTTTGTCCTCAAATAAGCTGAGCTGCCTCACATCAATCAATGTCAATACATCTTTAAATTAGTAAATTTCTATACATCTAGCGAATAGTTTATATGTGGAAAATACTCTACATATAAGTCAATGTAATTACTAGAAATTTTACTAAAAGCTAATATCTACCACGTTGGGAAGTGCAAAAAGGATCAACAAATACTGTGCTTATAAGAATACCTCAAAACATATGTTACCTGCTTTTTCTGTAAAAGTGTATACTATGTTAGTACCATAACAACAAATAGTTTTGTCATATACACAGGGTTCAGAGTCATAATTTGCTCTTACTTCATGGCTAGAACATTCAATTCGATTTTCTTTCATTTTTTTTTTCTCTATTTTATTATTTCCCAATTTTGAGATTTGAATTTTTAGAAATTTTCGATTTAACATTCTTTTTTTGGTGGCTCACAATCAAAGGTGATGATGAGTTGAGCACTTCTCTTTTTAGAAAAAAAACCAAGATTTTTTCTTCTACAAGCAATTAGCTCAAAGAGACAAGAGCAAATCATTGAATCTGATCTGATAGTATGATAGTATGCTAGTATGTGTACAATACAATAACCAGTACAGATTATACGTTTTTACAAAGTTAATATAAGGTCATGCAAATGACAAAAGTTCGAATTCTTTAATAATCAATGAAAATTATGTTAAGTCTAATTGAAAGTCAGCCTGAGGATAAATATCTCTGAACTAATTATTAACAAAGATAAACCTAAAAATGACTAGTTCTTTAAAAAAAAAAAAAGAATATTGGTGCCTCTGTATCAAAGTATGTAAAAATTTATAAGATTAATTCTACAGTTTGATTTTGAATCCTAAACATTCCGCTATACATGCATTTACAGAATAAAGAAAGGGATTATAAACATTATATTTAAAATTTGATCGTATATAGTATGAGATTAATGATGTTAGTCTCTACAGATACGTGTACCACTTCTATAAACTGATGTGAGAGAGAAAATATATCTTTTATGCCAGTGAATTTGAAAACTTGTTGCACCCACAATCACCAAAAAGTACTTTTAAAAAAATTTCCACCTAGACACTTACTTTTTTGCTTTTTCAGTCGTTTTGTTCTTGTGTAAGACTGCCATTTATTGGCTGATCGCTTGGCATCCAGGATGGAATGAAGACCGCCTAAAACTTTTGTTTTGGTAATGGCATTTTCGACATTGTCTTTAAAAGTATTGTTAAGATTGCTGAAAAGATAAAATATTTCAAGTGACTTGAGAGGCAGTAATGCATACGCACATGTACAACGAGCTGAAGAAAAATGTATACATACCATCACTAGTCAAATCATATACATGTACTAGCATGACTAGTATGTACCATTTACAATAAAACACCACTAAAGACGGTATGGCCAGATTGCAAAGTAAGTTTTTGTCACCAACTGTGTCAAGGTCACTAGGTCTAATATTACAGCATACATTGAGAGGTCTCATCATGGGCAACCTAAATTCTACTGCATACAGTTCCACAGATTTTGCTTAAACCAGAAACTTTAACCAAAGTCTTTAACTAGGTCAAAGTCCTGGTCAAGGTCACTAGGACAAATGTTACCGCATAAATTGAAAGGTCTTGTGATGGGCAAGCTTCATGCATAATATAAAGTTTCTTCTGCATATAGTCCCTTAGATTTTGCCTCAACCAGGAACTTTAACCAAAATCTTTAACTAGGTCAAAGTCCAAGGTCAAGGTCACTAGGTCAAATGTTACGGCATAAATTGAAAGGTTTTGTGATGGGCAAGCTTCATGTATAATATAAAGTTTCTACTGCATATGGTTCCTTAGATTTTGCCTCAACCAGAAACTTTAACCAAAATGTTGACGGCAGACAGACGGGACAGACAGACATCGTCAATCTATAGACCAGAATTGCTTTGCAATCCAGCCAAAAATGTGAGAAAAATAATTGTACGTAGATTCATAAACCAAGTCAACAAAATACTTTGAACTTCAATTCCAATCATCTAGAGCACTGAGATAAGAGAAGCACGTGCAGCAGTAGAACAAACAAAAATAAAATCAAACTTCCTTTGTACTAAATTAATATATTTAACATAAGTAATTAAAGTATTTACTCATTTTTAAACTCAAAAACTTGTAAGTGTCTGCAGTTCTTGTACAAACCTTTTTGGAAACTTTCCATTATTCTGTAATGCTAGGTC
The DNA here is from genome assembly GCA_033119305.1 of Pinctada imbricata. Classification (NCBI taxonomy): domain Eukaryota; kingdom Metazoa; phylum Mollusca; class Bivalvia; order Pterioida; family Pteriidae; genus Pinctada; species Pinctada imbricata. The sequence continues at coordinate 71,708,757 of VSWD01000010.1, forward strand.
TGAGTTGACATCGAGTTCAAAAGAGCTATTGATCAAGCCACCTTTATCATCCGACGGAGTTATTTTGCTCTTTTTCTTTTTCTTGTCCATTATTAAATCAGCTTGAAATTGTCAGTGTACTAACTCTGAAATGAACAAGCATGTAACAAGTATGTAAAACCTGTTATGAAGAAATCCTGTTTAAACTGCAAGATTAAGAGGGTCAACTACAGTATATAGCAGTATTTAGGAAGGAGATTCTCAATTTCAGCAAAGCGTCACACAAAGGTTTCGTTAGAGATATAAGCACCGAGATGTCCCAAAATTAGCCGAGGGATAAACTCAGGATTTATCATAAAACATAATGCATGTACATTGCTTCATATCTGAGATTCAATGTTCATAAAAAGAAAATATCTACCAAAATTCATTGAAAGAACCATTGATGATTGACCTCTAAGCACCTAAAACTCACTTTACAGGTCACAAGAGAATCATTCTATTCTCTTATGACCTGTAAAGTGGAATCATACTGGTACAGGATTCTTCACTTTCATTCTACATGTGCCTGTGTTTTAGAGTAATGAAAAAAACATAGGTAATCACAGATTACGAAGCTCACCTCGTGACAGCAAAATTCAATTCAAACATATTTCTTAGTACATGTATATTGGCTTTTAAAGGCAAAACCACTCAAGCAGAAAAAGTAGGTCAAGGTCAATTTATGAAAGATTGATCAAAGATACATCCAATATGCAAGTTTGGTACATGTATCACTTATACTTTGCTCAATATTGGCTTTTAAAGGCAAAATCACTCAAGCGGAAAAAGTAGGTCGAGGTCATTTTATGAAAGTTTGATCAAAGATACATCCAATATGCAAGTTTGGTACATGTAGCAGTTATACTTTGCTCAATATTGGCTTTATAGAGCAAAATCACTCAAGCGGAAAAAGTAGGTCAAGGTCATTTTATGAAAGATTGATCAAAGATACATCCAATATGCAAGTTTGGTACATGTATCACTTATACTTTGCTCAATATTGGCTTCATAGAGCAAAATCACTCAAGCGGAAAAAGTAGGTCGAGGTCATTTTATGAAAGTTTGATCAAAGATACATCTAATATGCAAGTTTGGAATATCTAGCACTTATACTTTGCTCAATATTGGCTTTTAAAGGCAAAATCACTCAAGCGGAAATAGTAGGTCAAGGTCATTTTATGAAAGTTTGATCAAAGATACATCCAAAATGCAAGTTTGGTACATGTAGCACTTATACTTTGCTCAATATTGGCTTTTAAAAGCGAAATTACTCAAGTGGAAAAAGTAGGTCAGATGCTGCATCCGATGCATAGGTCCATCTTGGCATCCAAAGATGAATCACTTGTGCAAGTTTGGTTACTGTAGCATCAGCACTTTGTCAGATACTGAGCTACCCCAAACTTCTTAACCAAGTCACTCAAGCGGAAAATGTAGGTCAGATGCTGCATCCGATGCATGGGTTCACCTCAGCATCCAAAGATGAATCACTTGTGCAAGTTTGGTTACTGTAGCATCAGTACTTTGTCAGATACTGAGCTACCCCAAACTTCTTAACCAAGTCACTCAAGCGGAAAATGTAGGTCAGATGCTGCATACGATGCATGGGTTCACCTCAGCATCCAAAGATGAATCACTTGTGCCAGTTTGGTTACTGTAGCATTAGTACTTTGTCAGATACTGAGCTACCCCAAACTTCTTAACCAAGTCACTCAAGCGGAAAATGTAGGTCAGATGCTGCATCTGATGCATGGGTTCACCTCAGCATCCAAAGATGAATCACTTGTGCCAGTTTGGTTACTGTAGCATTAGTACTTTGTCAGATACTGAGCTACCCCAAACTTCTTAACCAAGTCACTCAAGCGGAAAATGTAGGTCAGATGCTGAATCTGATGCATGGGTTCACCTCAGCATCCAAAGATGAATCACTTGTGCCAGTTTGGTTACTGTAGCATTAGTACTTTGTCAGATACTGAGCTACCCCAAACTTCTTAACCAAGTCACTCAAGCGGAAAATGTAGGTCAGATGCTGAATCTGATGCATGGGTTCACCTCAGCATCCAAAGATGAATCACTTGTGCCAGTTTGGTTACTGTAGCATTAGTACTTTGTCAGATACTGAGCTACCCCAAACTTCTTAACCGGACGCGGACGCGGACGCATGGGGTTATAGCATAAGCTCACTCAACTTCGTCGAGGTGAGCTAAAAATCTGTAGAGGAATTAAAAAGTTGCCCATTACACCCAATTTTAAATCAGACACTAAATCTGTTTAATTTTCAGTCTTGATTGTTTGCTGTAAGGATGCCAAATTCGGCAATGTGTTGCCAAATTTGACAACGTTGCCGAATTTTGAGTTTTTCATCTGACTTTCTTTCTGTTTGGGCACCCTCTATTGGGTCAGTTGGCTGTATTGATGTTATATTGCGGGGAACTCATTTGCCAACTGCCCGTTACAGAGTACTCTTAAGCCAGGCCGTTCCCCTCTGCCTGTTACAGAGTACTCTAGCCAGGCCGTTCCCCTCTGGGGTGCCTCATAGCCCCTTCTATTATTTAAGGGGTGGAGTACTACCCCATTTTAATGCCAATTTAACCCTCCACTTGTGTACGTGGTGTACGCATGTATGCAGGAGGGTTGCACAATTATGTACTGCTTGGATGGTCCGTATTTCCAACGGCTTTTATAAGGTGCCACCACACCTGGATACCCTTGTCGCAGCATGTCTCGAACGCGGGTACCCAACCAGATCATAGCTGTCAACTGGCCCGATTTCCGCGGGTCAGTCCCGCTTTTTTACCCATTGACCCGATTTTTTTTTTATCACCCGCGCGGGGCATGTCTTTCACCCGATTTTTCGTTGCTGACCCGGGAATCACCCGATTATTAATTCGGAATGTCTTAGTGGAAAGACGATCGTTAACATGGAGATTAGTATGCAGACGTAGAGGGACAAATGTTTTTATAGTGTTTAAAACAATTGAAGCAGTGAAATGTAGAGTTTATTTCACACACAATCTTTATCATGGTGTAGCAATGACTAAATAATGAAAATATATCTAGTGTGGCAAATTCAACTATGAACCTTCAGGCATTGATTAATAAGTCCTTAAATTTTACACATGTGCTAACATTATCATGATTTATATGCAGTATTACAATTTAAATAAATGCTTTACATGTCTTACAATAGAATGAACTTTATTGACCTGTATTGGGGGGGGGGGGTAAATCTTATTCATAATGACACAAGCAAAAGGTCACGGTTTTGTTTCGCGTGCTATGACCCTTTTTTTCATTTCCCAAAGAGGGTCATTGACCCTCTTTTGTCTGAAAAAAGTTGACAGGTATGCCAGATTCCTATAAAAGAAATCAAAACCCCATCTTTAACGTCTCTTCTTTTCTCTTTTTCTTTCCTTTAAGGAAAAGAGAAGAGGTCGTTAAAGATGGGGTTATGATTTTATTTTTAGGGATCTACATGGTGTCGGTCTAAAAGCTCATCAGAGCTTGTGTTGTATTGTTTATCTGACATGCCGACTTTAAATAAAGCTTACCTTATCTTATCTTATCTTATCTTATCTTATGGTGCCTGTACTGATCTGCTGATACTGTAACAAAAATTGTTTCAACCTACAATATTCAAGTGAGACCTGTTCTTGTGCGAGTTACAAGTCTTATTATCCGTCGTCACAACTTGGATAAACAAGAAAATCTTCTATTGATAATATCAGAAAAGTGCATGCAACTAAAGCTAAAGCAAAAGCTATCAAAAATGAATCTTTACCAAGTGGGCAGCCATATTGTTTGTTTGTATCCGGTGACAACGTTCTCCCGCCTTTTGCTACTAAAGACCCGAAGCGGTTTCATGGATCCGTTTTCCCCTAGCAGGTGCCCGTCGTATAGGATACTAGTGAATGGGGAGGGGGGGGGGTATTTAGATGGGGACTCATATATCAGTATTGCGCGAAACCTTATATATGCACTGCATTGTGAAAGATCAAAGAAAATCAGAGCATTAAGCTAAACTACATGCAGTAGATGTTTAACGTATACATAATATACAGTCTATATATACCAGTAAAAAAAATGACAGATTTCAAAGAACAATGTAAACCCCAATGTATATAGTAACCCCCCCCCCCCCCCCCCTACCCATTATGTTAAATAGCATCCCTTTTAATCAAAATCCGTCGTCATTTTTACCCCTGCTCTTAAGTGATTAATTTTTTACATAATATGATACAAGACCCACTATGATATTTTTTTTTATTATTATTATTATTTTATCCAGCTCAGAGGTCTTAAATAGGTGTAAATATGTAAAGACTAAAATCCCTTTTTTAGCGAAATGTACATAAGTTCTTGTTATCACAAACTCACAAGTACACCACAACACTAGGACCATTAATTTTTATCTATTTTAACGTAAGTTTTTACCCTTCTTTCTACTTCTTACTCTGTACCTATCCCCTCCTTAGTTTTATATCTTCTATTTTTATTTGGTCTATCCTTTTACCTACTCGGGTGCTCCTTAGTCAAAGGAGGGATTTCCTAGAAACTTAACTGAACTGATTGAAGAAAAAGTTACCGAAAACTTTCCTCAGAAAACTCACTTCTTTTGGGTTCATTCAGGGGGGGGGGGGGGGGGAGCGTAGTCAGGCGAACGTTTACAAAATATGCAACTTGTTCTTAAAACGACATCGTTTTTAAACATAGAGAAAAAAAGGAAGAGAGAGCTAGAGCTAGAGCTAGAGCTAGAGCTTGGCAGTGCCAAAAGTAGAGATGGGCATACATGTACATGTATATATGACACACGTGTAAGTGTTATGCATTAGTGGGGGGTATTTATTCTTTCTGTACTCTCCGTGTACTGTAGCCCTGTGATATAGCCTAAATATTAGTACGAGAGGTCCATTATCAAGACTATGCACGGCTGTCTTATTTAATGTCTTTACGCGGATATTGGATAATTTAAGCAACTAACAGCATTTCATGTTCATATCGGAAAATTTCTTCAGTCTAAGATCTAAGGTCCATCGTTTGCTGACACAGGATCATATATGGATATATGCGCTCGATTCCATATATAATCGGCTCTTAAATTTGCTTCATTATTTTTCAAAATTTTCTAGGGAGGGACTCCCAAACCCCCACCAACGAGAGGGGAAGAATTTCCTTCTCCATCCATACTCTTCTCAACTCGGCCATTCGAGGCTAGTAAGTCATCTGTGTGGCCCCCCCCCCTTTTTTTGCATTTTAAAATTAAAATTAGCACGTGCAACAATCGAGGCCAGCGCCGTGTGATCACACCTCTTAGTCTATCTGTAATACCCCGCGCTCGCGCATATAAAGTGTTAACATAACTAAATATACTTTTTAATTGTTTCTCAACATTTTCCTGCCTCCATCCTGATAGATATTTTAGTCCTCTTTCTGATGACAAAAGTTAGAATTTTCTCAGACAAAGACTTTTTGCTTCCATTTTGAGTTTTATTAAGGTAACTTTTTCTCTGTGCTTTCCATTATATAAGGCCATTTCTTTGTTATTTTCTGTTTTGCGTCCTCGTGCTTGTAGGTTTTGAGCCCAAAGTCATAAAAAAAAAATTAAATTGATAAAATCTTTGCAAATTAAATGCATTTTGTACAAAACTTATAGAGATATTGTTTAAATCCTTACTTTCGCGTTATAACGCGTAAGTTTCTCTATATATAAAGTGAAACTTTCGCTTTATATAGCGAAACTTACGCGTTATAACGCGAAACTTTCGCGTTATATCGCGAAACTTTCGCGATATATCGCCACATGCCCTAATCAATGTAGAATTTGATCCATATTTGTTAATTTTATGAGTTACAAAACAATATTACTTTTAATAGCTAATTCACTGACAAGTACTCACATTAGATTTTTGTAATGCTATCCAGTGAAAATTCTGCCATTATGACCCACGGGAGATTAGCTTGCGTAGCCGAGCGTGAGTTTCCGACGATGGTAAAAATGTAAAACTACTTCGACATGTTCAATGATTGAAGACATTCATTCTTTTGTTGTCTAATATCTGTTAATATTCAAATGAAACGAGTTTCTCTCTGATTTCAAATGGTAAAAAGTAGTTCACACATTATGAAATTGCAACTTTGGTTTATGTGCTTGTTTGTTTTTCAATTTTACAAGGACGCAATACAGATTAAAAACAAGAAATGGCCTAAATAACGAAAAAGACGTTTATGAGGGGGTGGACAGGATGAAAGGGAGGGGAAGGGAAGGGGGCGGGAGTATGGAGGGAAGCGGAGAGAGAGATATATTGGAGAGGGTAACAGTCAATTGCAATCTCCTACGCATGCGTCCGATTTCAGTTCCGCTTTTCTTCACTTTGAAATCTACCTCTGCCGTCATCGCCTATTGTTTGTCTGCAAGATTCTTGCAGATTGGAACTGGGGCTTCGTATTTGTAAATAAAATATTGCAAGTATATACCACGAAGTATAACTACATTTATGAGGTATATGATGTACAAGCATTGTCTTTGTTTCAATGCAATACGATGCAGTATCAGGGATTCTTTCTTCATTCGTACGTTGCCAACACGATCAGCTGAGCGAGAAGTCTCCAATAAAAATACAAATTCTGGCCATATATCGAAACCTACCTCTTTAGACGTGAGTCTTGTAAATTTTCTTGCATCAAGATAAGAATCGTTTCCTTCATTGCCTATTTACTCGCCCCTAAACACTCAAATATGCACCTCTACCTTTGAACCTTTTGCAATGTTTACGTCAGAAGTCCGAATGACGTCACTGTGACGACATGCCGTACCTGCGATGCCTCTCGGGTTTTATCATTGCGTGAAATGGCGTAGGAAAATAGCGATGACGGCAAGGTTATATTGCAAGCCTGTGCCGCCTATGACCTTGTTTGCGAGTTGAGTCAATTGGGAAATAACTTTAGATGTAAATAATCTTGCTCTCATGAGTTCAAATATAAAAATTTTTAAAAATCAGCTTTATGTTCCTTGGAAATTCTCCGGTTCGCATCGCTCGTCGCAGTTTTCAAAAAAAAAATTTGGCTCGCTTCGCTCGCCATAGTTTTCCATCTAAACAGGACTATTCTTATTTCGAAGTTAAAATTAGGAAATAACCCAAATAATATCAGAAATACACCAATGAACACTTCTAAGTTTAAACATTTGTCTTAAAATTGAAAGACCTCCAAGACCCGGCCCCTAACATGACTACCCATTAAATATATAGTTTGTGTGTGATGAAATATTTCTTCCAGCATAATATTTATACCTTGGAAATTTTATCATATAATATTTTTTCCCAAGAACTTTTATTATGTATCAAAAATTCCGAAGGGAAATTTTATTATGTAATGAATCTTCCATGATCATAATAAAAGTTCTCATACCTTGGAAAATGTATTACATAACAAAAATTCCTTCTATCATCTGGATTTTTTAAATGTTCATAATATATGTTCTGATACTAGTACCGGTACCATGGAAAAATTTTACATAACAAAAAATCCAATAAGGATTTCATATATGTGCATAATAATTGTTATTGGAAAAATATTGTAATGAACTTATTTACAAATAGAATTCAGAGTAAGAAATAATAAATTTTTAAAATCATGTACTGTACAATGTACTGTATAGCTTGAAAATGTGATTCCACAGAATTTTTGTTCTGTAATATTTATTCCTGTAAGCTAACCATGTTACTGTAATCATTGAAATGTTTTGAATCCGTAAATCAGTCATTCATCATTCATGTGTTTGAAGCATATACGGACAAATTATTATACATGATACTCACATATAATATTTCTTCTGCTTTTAAGAGAAAGCAGTCCTTTGGGTAAGTGAAAAAGAGCAAAACATCAACAATTTTCATAACGTTTCCGTCTATATAGACATGATAGACGGAAACGTTGTTATGAAAATTGTTGATGTTTTACCTTTTTTTACCCAAAAGAACTGTGGAAAAAGTATTATGAACAAGGAAAAAATATTCTATAATAAAAAGTCCTGGGAATTTTCGTTATCATAATAAATCTTCCAGAAGGAAGAAATATTATGCGGAAGAAAAGTTCGTTCACGTGTGACAGATTGAAAACATTTCATAATTTTTAAACAATCTGTAATCATTCTGTTTAGAAGTGAATAAAACATTTGCATAAAACATATGTTAAATAATTTTACATATTTGAGTACAAATAAAATAAAGAACTTGAATTGATAGAATACAGACATTCTTGTTTATTAAAAAGACGTAATATCGCATGAGTAAAACAGTAAAAATTGTAATATGGTCTAACTCAAAGGTCAAGGTCACTAGGACAAATAATTTGGTATCCATTGAAAGGTTTCGTCACAAGGAATACACATGTGAAATATCAAAGCCCTATCACTTACCATTCAAAAGTTATGGCCAAGGTTAAAGTTTTTGCGGACATTTAACCACAGGGGTGACCCTTTCCTAAATACAAACACTTTCCTCTATATGTCAAAACATTAAAACATGTCTGAGGAAAGGGTTTGTGACCAAGCGATGATACCTCACCCATGTGGGACAAACAGACAAACAAACGGACACGCCAAAAACTATATATGCCCGCGAATCTTCGATTAAGGGGACATAATAAAAAATTCCTTGCTACAACTTTGCAAGAAAAAAAAATTACCCTGGTCCGGGTGAAAAAATAAATAATGAGACTTCATGCAGTGCATTGTCATACCGGTATTTCCCTTTTTTTAGCACCAGGACTCTTGATTGAAAATAAGTATTGCGTGGGGAGGCGGGAGGAAGGTGATAAGGAGGGTGGTAGGAGCGGGAGGGGGAGGGGGAGGAAAGGGGGAGGGGGTACCCCTATTCCCCCCTCCCTCCGTTTATGGTTATCCTTAAAGTCAAAATTGCCAATTAAAGATTTCATTGGTAATCTCACTGACAAGTACTCGCATTAGATTTTTGTAATGCTATCCAGCGAAAATTATGCCGTTAGGCACGGTCCATTTGATATTCAGGGGGGGGGGGGGGGGGGGGGGGGGGGGGGGCTTGGGGTTTTTTCCGGAAAAAAATTTGCTTTGAATTTTGATGAAAAAATAAATTTGCTTATGGTTTGACAGAAAAAAATAATCTTGCTCTTACAAGTAATCTGAATTTGAAGAATAACGATAAAATTCACTTAAATTATCCTGGAAATTTTTAGGCTCGCTTCGCTCGCCACAGTTTTCACTTTATATAAAAAGTTTTTGGCTCGCTTCGCTCGCCATACTTTTCTTCTTTAATGGCAAGTTCATATTTAGAAATATCAAAAGTATACATGTGACTGAAAAAAGGCGTTTCCTTAAATGCTTAAATACATTATCAATATCATTTATCACTATTAATGTATCACCATAGAGTCTAAAATTTATACACAATCTTGGAAGGAGAATTTAATTAAGTTTTTCACTAGTTTACATTTCTAAATTCATAAATTCAATTTTTTTTCTCTAAGGAGACCCTCCCCTCAGGCCCTCTTACATGTTACATGACCTTATATTCATTTTGTTTACTGAAAATTAAATCACATTGTAAAAATCTTTTATCTCTCTCAGTTTGGAAGTGAATACAAGTTTTAGTTTAAACTGTATTTATTCAAAGAAAATTACAATACATGAATATTCAATTCGACTTATGAATAGGATTTGGAAACAAGTAAATATACTTATATTAATCCATTTCCTTTGAGCTCAAATTACGATGTATATTTCATGCACGGGAAAAGAAGTGTATCGTTAATGATGGTGAGGAAAAAGGAAAGTGAGTGAGGAAGTAAGAAGTAATTAGATAGTGACAATAAAAGTGGTATGTTTTATTTTAACAATGTCATATGACTAGTGGGAAAAGAGCGTAGAGAGAGAATGAGAGATGCATCCTTATCCTAAGACTGTGAATATTTAAGTGGCGAATCGTTTGCTTTTTATAAGAAAATCTTGAACTGTGGAAAAAATATGGGAGTTAACTTGATTCGGTAACATGACATCACCATACAAAAGAAGTTCTAGAGTTTTACGTGGTAATGTTTCAATTGTTGATATACGAATGGAATTAAAAAGTGGACACTCGAGTAGGAAATGCTTTGTAGTTTCCAGTGCTCCACAAGCACATGTCGCGTTGTTGACAATATTTCGCATAAAGAAATGGGATTTGAGGGAACTACTTTCCGTTCGAAGTCGACTGTGATAGATTTGACCTAGACGAGAGCCGGTGAAGAAGTAAGAAGGTACATGATAATCGGAGTCACTAAGAAAGTGTTTAAAGTGACTAACTGATGGATTATTACGTATTTCGAGGAGAATATTGTTCCAGGAGGAGACTGTGGAGGGTAAGAAAGAATTTTGATATTTCTGGGTTCTACAGTGTATTGGATACAAGTTATGTCTGTTTCGTGTGTCACGTCCATGTACGTCGTAAGTCTGTCGGGGAACAAGGTCAGAGAGATATAAAGGAGTAGAGCAATGGTACATACTATGGAATTTGATAAGTTTGTGTTTTGATCTACGTGTCTGAAGAGTTTCCCAACCCGCTTCCCTTAAAACTGATGAATTGTTTGCTAATTTTGTTGCTCCTGTAACAATACGAGCAGCTTCGACGTGTAATCGTTCTAATCTACTTTTTGAATTTAGTGTACACCCGTCCCAGATGATATCCGCGTACTCCAAAACTGGCCGAATAAATGCAAAGTATATCTTTTGAAGAGAGAGTCTGTCTAAAATGAAACGCAGTTTTCGAAGAATATGAAGCTTTTTGATGCCTTTTTAACTATAGAATCATGTGATTATCCCAGGTCAGATCCGAAGTAAACGTGAGGCCTAAGTGCTTATGTTGCTCTACTTCTTTAATAATAACGTCATTCATGTATAAAGCTGGATGGAAAAGAGAACGCTGTTTATTAGTAATCAGAAGGGATTCAGTTTTGTTAGGATTGAAGTCAACTAACCATTGTCGAGACCAGTGGTGAATTTTGTCGAGGTCGGAATTTAATAGTTCAGCAGAATGTAAAGGATCGTCGACAATTATGTACAAGCTGGTGTCGTCTGCAAATAATCGAATGTTGGAGTTAATTTCTTTAACGATATCATTGATATAGATCAGAAAAAGAACCGGGCCTAGAATTGAACCTTGTGGAACCCCCGCATTAATTTCACCCCACCCTGATACCTCCCCGTTTATGACAACGCGTTGCTTTCTAAAAGACAGATAATTTGAGAACCAATTTAGAATTTTATCATTTATCCCGACTGAATTTAATTTGTGAAGGAGCCCTTGGTGCCAAACACGATCAAATGCTTTGCTGATATCACAAAAAAAAACAACCCTAATTTCTTTCCCCTGATCTAAAGCCCTCCCAAATTCATTTGATAAGTCTAAAAGTTGATTTATTGTCGAATCGTTAGGCCTAAATCCTGATTGAAGATGTGTTAATATCGAATTATGGTGTAGATAATTATGTAGGTGTTTGAAGACGCAGCGTTCCATTGTTTTACCAATGATGCTAGTAAAGAAATAGGTCTGTAGTTTTTTACTTGAGATGAATTATCTTTTTTGAAAATAGGACTCACGTTAGCATATTTCCATGATTCGGGAAAGACACCAGTTTGTAGAGATAAGTTGAAAAGTTTAGCAAGTAGAGGAGAAAGTTCACGAGAAGCATTGTTTTAGAAGGATCGGATGTATAAAGTCGGGTCCTGTTGCCGTGGAAACATTGAGATTAGATAAAACGTCAGTCACGTCAGTTTCGTCAATAGTTATGTCGGAAAGGCTATAAGGTGGAGTCGTGATGTCAGGTAGCGTCGTATTGTCGTCGTCAATTATTTGCTGGGAAAGAAAATACGCATTGAATATCTCAGTCTTAGCTTTATCATTTTCAACGTAGAGATCGGTATTTTCAATGTTTATAGGTGGGATTGAAGCGTTAGTTTTATTGGAATTAGTAAGTGTTTTAACTGTTTTCCACCATTGACGACTGTCTGTATTATCATCGCGAATTTTATCTGCCAGACCTTTAACGTATTTTTGTTCTGTTTTTCGTATAAGGTTTATTACATCGTTACGTTTACGTCTGAATTTTGACCAATCTTCTGGTAGTTTGGTGCGTTTTGCACGTTTATGAACTCTTTTTCGCTTTCGAATTTCTTTTCTTATTTCGGAATTTATCCAGGGATAATCAGATTTACGTATAGTAACTGTTTTGTTTGGGATGTGACGAGAGGCAATTTCTAAAATTTTATCTGTAACTTTTATGGCAGATTCATTTGGATCGTTATTTATTATGGTATAAATATCTATGTTAGTAATGTCGTTTCTGTAAGCGTTATAATCACCATCCTTATATAACCATATTTTCCGAGTTATAGCGCGATGTTTTGGTTTTTCGATATTGATAAAAGCATAAACAGGACAGCGGTACCTAATTTCATCGGGTAAAAATGGATCACCATGAACACCCGAAAGGAAGATTGAATTTGGTGAATTTGTCAGTATTAGATCAAGGATAGACTGAGAGGTTTCAGTGAAATGTGTAGGTTCATTGATAATCGAACTGAAATTCATAGTATCACAGATATCAGTTATATCATTTGGAGATGAACTCTGTTGATCACAGTTAAAGTCACCAGTGACTAGTATGGTATTTATGCCTGTATTACATGCTTTTTCAATAGAAAATTTAATTCCGTCCCAAATTTCAGAAGTCGAGTTAGGGGGCCTATAGAACGTACCAAGTAGGACTTTACGATTATGCAGAAAAATCTCAATCCAAACACTTTCACAGCAGTCCGCCTCAAGGTCATCACGCCGCTTAGAGTGAATATTTTCCTTAACATAGACAGAAACACCCCCATCCATCCTATCTGGTCTGATGTAGTTATACGGATGCGAAAACCCAGAAATTTTAATATCATCAAGATCAGTGGATGGCTTGAGCCAGGACTCAGTAAAACTAAGAACATCAAAGTCAGATAACTCGGCTTTTATGAGGTCAACTTTTGGTAGGAGGCTTTGTACGTTAAGATTGATGATAGATAATTTAGATTTTAGTTCATGTTCTAGTGTAAAAGTTGAATCAGTAGAGGTGGTAGATGTGCTGGGAGAAGGATATGAGTAATCGGTATCATTAGTGGGTCCAGGATTCATTTCGATGTCACCCGCTAGTAATAATAAGGTATGCAACATCATAACTAAAGATATAAGCATAGTAAAACACAGTAACCGAGAAAAAAAATTGTATGTATGGTATGATTGACATATATTAGATGTGACGTTTTCTACATGAAGATTCATAAGTTTGTATTCAAATATCGTGTAAATACAAAACAATGTGAAGACCTTTGAATCTTGTCATGGCAAGTATATTAACATAAAATACAGTGGGTAAATCCAGAACTTTATGGTGATGTAATACACAGGCTTTATCATAATAGAGACCAACTCTTGCACGAAACATCAATGATTCAAGAGGCATTATGTTATTGGTGCATGGTGAGTGTGATCAATGGTGGATTGAGCAAGGACTGGTCTCATTGGATTATAGCAATAGGATGCAAAGTAAGAGAAGAAACAAAACAAATTGAACATATATACAAAATGAATGGTTATGGAAATGTTCATGAATAAAGGGTATGTTGAGATGGAGCACACCGAAGGTCACAATAAACGGCGTATCGGATTTCCAGTTACTATCCGCTACCATTTTTTATCATATCGAGCTCATTTTCGTTGTTAATACGGTGTTTCGTTCCTCGGAGATCGCGCGCAAAGACGTTACCATTAGCCGACCACGCCTTCTCCAGCGCCCTCGTCTTCACAAGGCATCGTGCACGGTAAAGTAGGTTGTTTCGCTTTCGGGTAAGGTCGTCGTTGATATAAACGCCCTTAGGCAGCTTTTTCATGCTTTCGAAAGACGAAATGTTAGCTTTCGTGATGTGGTTGGTGAATCGAACAACTATGGGACGAGTGCGACCTGGGCGTTTCTCTCCCGCGCGATATACGTCGTCGATATCAGAATCTTGGATCGACACACCAGTAACAGAGAGATCCTTCTTGACAGTAGATATGAGCTGACCGTCCTCCTCCACTCCGGACGCCTCTTTGATACCAGATATGCGTATGTTATTACGGCGGCTACGCTGCTCGAGTTCATCTACTTTGTCACGTAGGATGACGTTTTCCGCGCGGAGCTGAGCTATTTCCTCTGTGGAGGAGTGTAGTGCCTCTTTTAAATCGTCGGTGAGCTGACTTAGCAGTGGACTCATAATGGTACTGATGTTTTGCATGATGTACTGACATACAGAATTAGCGATCGACTGCATATCCTCCTCAAGTTTTACATAAGAATTTAGTAATATTTAGAGCAATTTAAGTAAAAATAAAAAAAATTCTGTCGAAAAAACACAAGCATTCCTAATACCGTGTATACACATCAATAATTGTTAGAAAAAAATTTCCTTGCTCCAACTTTGCGAGAAAAAAATAATTTTGCCCCGGTCCGGGGCGAAAAAAATAATCTTGCTCCGACAAAAAACCCAAGCCCCCCCCCCCCCCCCCCCCAGAATATCAAATGGACCGTGCCTTATGACCCACGGGAGGTGAGCTTGCGTGACCGAGCGTGGGTTTCCGACGATGGTGGTCGAGGCCAAGTCTCCTCTAAGGAGGTTTGGACAAGGCCCGTCATGGAGTCTTGTCGTCACAGTCAGTCAGAATGCAATTCTTAAGAACGCACTGGCACAATACTGTACAAGACTGTAGATTGGTCCTGTACCAAGGCAAGTTCTGTCTCTGTGGCGGATCCAGCTTTAAGTGGGGGGGCGTACCCTGGCAGGGGACCAGGGTGCTGAGACTTCATTTCAGCCATTTAGGACAAATTTTCGTGACTGTAATTGCTTAAAGAATGGAAATTGTGCATTTACATTAATATTAACAAACAGGTAGTTAATATTTACTCGTTTATAGATGGAAAACGATCGTTTTACCTCTGATATTGGCAAATTTTAGGAGGGGGATAACCCCCCCCCCCCCCTCTTGAATCCGCCACTGCCGTCTGGTGACAGAATGATCATATCCACGGTATAAAAGGTGTTTGATGATTTTAACACAATTTCGATGGTTATTCTGTCTACATTTGATCCTTCTTATTTTGTTAATTATGTCACCATAAAATATGCAAGTTGTAAAATACCCAAAGTAATATACTCGGTTGCTTGTTAGATCCGAATTTCAAAAGAAGTTGACAATAATTTTTGTAACATTTCCAGAGAGGCTTTGCTAGTCGGTGAAAGCGAAAACCTTGACCTAAAAGTTTTCTTCGTCATTTGTAAATTTCTACTCTGAAAATCCAAAACAACAGTACATGCTCTAGCATACCGGATGAGCTATGAAATGTAGATACGGTATGACGGTAATCTATATGAACATCACCGTCAAGCCAGGGAAAACTTTGTTAAATCCAAAATCATCTCTTTTGTCATTCACACTTGTATAAATCTGATATTTGAATCCAAAAAGGGTGTTTCTGTGTTTGTTTTTTGCCTTGTTTAGAGTCAATTCTTGTGGATAAAAAAAAAAAAACCCAACATTTTTTTTTATACTTTTCAAGAACATGATTGTCGGAGAGGTTTAGCAATTCAAACTTGTACGCGTACTTGTACGTGTAATCTACAAGTTGACATTTACACGTACACTTTAATTTTGGTGTCGCGTTTAGCAACGTCAACTTGTACGTGTACCTGTAGTTTCCCGCGTCAGTGTTTTATTACGGCAATTTTAATTGGTTAATTACTGCAAAACTGACTTATCATAAGAGATCAAACAAATTCCATTTTATTGTGAAAATGGCGCTTGACTCAAGAACCCTCGCTGCAATTTCTGGCGACGACGACCTTCTACTGCTTTCACTTATGCAAAATGATGAGAAACATCAACCAATTTTTCACTTACAAGATATCTCTGATAGTCAGTATAAACAATTATTTCGGTTTGATAGACCAGGGTTGTTAGAGATACAATCTGCAATGGGCTTTCCCGAATTCATGAGTTGTCCAAATAGAACGAAATTCAACAGTATGGAAGGTCTCCATGTGCTTATCAGAAGACTTTCGTATCCCAACAGACTAGAAGATCTTTCTTTCTTGTTTGGTAGAACGAAGTTTGAGTTGTCAAACATTTTCAACACTACTCTTGATTTTATTTATGAGAAGTACGAGCGTCTTCTTCTTACTCTGGACAGACCCTGGTTGTCACCTGGTGATCTGGATGCCATGACAACTGCTGTGTCAGATAAGGGTAGTCCTTTGGATAACTGCTGGGGCTTCATTGATGGCACCATACGCCCTATATGTAGACCAAGGCAGAACCAGAGGGTAGTCTACAGCGGACACAAACGTGTACATGGGCTCAAGTTTCAGAGTATAATGGCGCCGAATGGGATGATTGCACATTTCTATGGACCAATTGAGGGGAGACGTCATGATGCCGGTATGTTACGAGAAAGTGGGGTCGAGACGGAAATGCAACATATGATGAATAGGCCAAACAATGATGTATTTTGTGTATATGGGGACCCCGCGTACCCTTTAACACCTTACATTGTTCCTCCTTTCAGGGGTGCTGTTATTTCTGCTAACCAAGCTCGTTTCAATAAAAAGATGTCTGCTGTAAGAGTGTGCGTTGAATGGGGATTCGGTAAACTACTCTCTTTGTTTGCCTTTCTAGATTATAAGAAAAACCAAAAACTGTATTTACAACCAATCGGCAAGTACTACAAAGTAGCAGTGATTCTGACAAATTGCCATACTTGTCTCTATGGTAGTGAAACGAGTACTTACTTTGGACTCCGCCCACCTACAGTTCAAGAGTACCTGCGACTTTGAACTTCTTTGTGGACATATATTACGCTAGACATCCGATCAACTGTACATTTTCACTTGGAGTCAAAATTCTGAAAAACATTTTTTTTTTTGGTTTTCCACATGTTCATTAAAGATCTGTCGCATTATCTGTTTTAGTTCTTTTGCATGCCCACGAATCGCCAACATTACATGAGACAATCGGACAACGGCAAACTTCGGCAATATCATTCTAACTTGCCTATGGTACTTTCAAGGTCAACATGTTGGTATCTGTAGACAGATAGATGAAAACCCTGTCACTTTACAATGTAACGATGGTCGATATCGAATGTTTGAGCAGCAAGGTCAAGGTCACACAGTATTGGATTTTGATGTCTGATGAGAGGTTTTGCCATGGTGTAAAATATTAAAGTTATATCACTTTCCATACAAAAGTTATCGTGGATGTGACACTTACATTGTGACAGACGGACAGAGTTCCTGAAGTATAGGTCAAGCTTCCAGCCTAGTGTAGATAATCACTACGAGTATAAGCTATTGATATATACAAAATTAATATCCAGATTTTATAACAACTTAATCTGATAGCTCATCGTCAATTTGTGCAAACTAAACCATCTAAGGTTAAAGTTTACCTTCAGTAAGTAGATGTTTTACTTTCCTCCAAAACCAGTGCATGTACTTATTTGACACACCTATAGTATACGCTGTATGCACACTCCATCAACGATTATACATGCGCTATTGAAAAATAGCATGACCACAAAAGATACGTATAAAGTGTAACGTTATATATTACGGTTTCAGATAGATCTATATATGGTCTGATACTTTAGAGGTAAATTTTCCTGAATTATGTTGTATATATGGTCATACTGTATGTTTACGTATGCAGTGACATAAAACAAATCACAAACCACAATAGATAGATTTAACGTAAATCAATTTAAACTTTTTAGATTTATTTTATGAACTTTTTCAGAAGATCAAACATCATGGTTTTCTCTTGTCTCTCAACTTCAAGTCTTTGTTTTCGTTCCTGTTTTTCCAATTCAAATTTCTCGCGCTCCAATTTAAGTTCCTCGCTCCTTAATCTAAGTTCCTCTCTCCTACTTTTGCTCTCCTGTTCTGACTTTTGTCTCAGATAGTCCATTATATTTGTGTTTGATGTTCTTTTCTTTGGTGTGTTTTCTTCCTCGTCTTTATGGGAAAAAAAGAAACATGTTTAAGAAATATGTTACATTTTTTTTCAGAATTTTATGCACTCGAAAAAAAGGAAAAATATACATCATCATCTACTAGATTAATTAACTTTTTTTTAATCATAGAACTAAAAAACTTAAAATTTTGTGAATCATGACGGAGAAAATCCCCATTAATTCAGAACGAAAATATAATATAAAACACTCGGTTTCTTTTTCTCATCTTTTATGACATTTACTAGTACCTTTGCTTAGATTTTCAAGAGCCCTCTTTCTCACATCTTGACCTTGCTTCTCTTTCTCGTTTTTCTTCTCATCTTCTTCCTCCTTTAAACTCAAAATATCATCCAGCAAAGATGCCTTCTCATCATATATTTCATCTACACCTGATCTGAAATAAGATAACATTTTTTTTTTTTGGTGTTCATAAACCTTGTTTTGAAGACACATCAAAAATACTAGAGCAGTGAATTAGGAAGAAATTTCATTTATAAATCATACTTTTTCTTGTTTTCTGAATCTTTCTTTTTATGTTGCGCTAGAAGCAGGGCAGTTCTCTCGCGTGCCCTTCGACTGTCAATGGTAAATCCGTCACTGCTTATCGTCTCCCCTATCTCCGACCATTTTGATTTGTCTTTGTAAGGGTTACTTGCCACAACTTCTTTGAGGAGCTGCAAATCAGCCTGTTCTGTGAACCTGACTTGTTTTTTCCTCTCAGCCATATTTCCTGAAATTAGATATATATGACTATATATGAAATCTAATGTCAGTAATGTAACAGGTTCACGTTCCCTCCCCATCCCATCTCCCTTTAAATTAGCATTTGACCTTATCTCTGGGTTGAATGGAAATAAAGAATATGGATGACAAGAAAGAGAGGGGGGGGGGGGGGCGCTCGACATTCCGGACGCGGCCTACATTGAAAATCTATAAACGTGACCATAAAGTAATATTCTAAGTTAAATTATTAGCTCCCAATCGATTTATTTATATTATTTGTTTGATGGTTTTTTTTTCGGGGGGGGGAGGGGCATGGGGAGGTCCGGTCTAGTCTGCGCTCACATCAATACTGTAGAGCGTTTCATATGATCTCTTTTGTCGTACTGACAACTGACGGTAGGTTTCATGTATCTTTGACTTTCTTTTACCTTTCATTTTGATAGGTTAGAAGTCCTGAAGTACACGAATTTTTACCCCTATCTCTCCCCCCCCCCCGTTCCCTTAATTCTTTAAATTGTATACTCTGTCTAACTTAACACCTCCCATCAGGTTGGTTAATCAAGGACATAAATTCTTACCTAGATTAAATTTAAAGGTTTCTCTTTTTTTCGAGTTTCTTGCTAGCCCTCCGGGCTCCCAGTACAGTACAGTAGTGTTTACACTTCCAAAGGTCACAATGTGCGTTCATAAAATTTGCGTCATTGATGACATGTTGTGTTTACAATCCAAATATTCTATTTTGATGAATGGAATGAACCGTGAATTTGATACAGATCATGGGGAAGAACTTCAACTTTACAAAAATTATACGCATTAGTTCATAAATGTGCAATTTTATTGATTAAAAGCTACAAGTTCATACTTACGTGTACTGACCTTTTTACACGTTTGCTATGACGTGTAGAATTTCGAAGGCCACACAATTTGATGACGTCATACGCAAATTTCCTGTGGGATTCCCCTGCTACACGTGGAAGTACACGTACACGTTCGGTTGCTAAACCTCTCTATTATCGCCATATCAAATTCAAATAATCATAAGTATAGGTAGACTTTGCGCACTCGACACCGACACGTGGTTGTGTTTTTAATTTTAACTGAGTTGAGTTCACCCGTCGGTCTGATGTAGTTATTGTCACGTCACGCAAGTAGGTGGGATTTAAATTGACACCCAATCAAAAGTGTCCTTCGATGAAGCTTCGGTGAGATAACACGGGTTAGCAAATTCCAAGGTGGAAAAAAGTTGAGTGTATGTGAAATATAAAAGCCCTATCATTTACCATTCAAAAGTTATGGCCAAGGTTAAAGTTTTTCAAAAGAAGGTCAAACTCCAAGGTCAACGTCACTAGGTCATTTTTTTGGTATCAATGGAAAGGCCTTTTCACAAGAAATACACAAGTGAAATATGAAAGCCCTATCACTTACCATTCAAAAGCTATGGCCAAGGTTAAATTTTTTCAAAAGTAGGTCAATCTCCAAGGTCAAGGTCACTAGGTCAAATTTTTTGGTATCCATGGAAAGGCCTTTTCACAAGAAATACACAAGTGAAATATGAAAGCCCTATCACTTACCATTCAAAAGCTATGGCCAAGCTTAATGTTTTTCAAAAGTAGGTCAAACTCTAAGATCAAGGTCACTAGGTCAATTTTTTGGTATCCATGGAAAGGCCTTTTCACAAGATATACACAGGTGAAATATGAAAGCCCTATCACTTACCATTCAAAAGCTATGGCCAAGGTTAAAGTTTTTCAAAAGTAGGTCAAACTCCAAGGTCAAGGTCACCAGGTCAAATTTTGTTACTGTGTTTGTTTCGTATCACCACGTTAAGTTTCAAGTTGCTCCTCCTAACAGTTTTCTCTCAACCGACTTAAACGCAACACTTTAACCAAAATGTTGACGCACTGACGGACAGACAGACGGACTTCGCCATTTCATAGACGGGATTTTGCTTCGCATTCCGGCCAATTACAGGACATGATGATATATGTAATGTATCACAATTGTTAATATAATACATGTTTATATAACTTTAAGTCATACCAATCCTTGATCCATGTCCATGGCAACTTTTGGTTACAGTACTCTACATCTTTTGAATATGTACATCATTCTTTTCCACATTCAGCATCAGATATACAGTTAAGATGTCGTAGATGGCCTCTGATCGTGCAGTGTACACATGCTTGGATAAGAAAGTAATGTCAAGGCTACACCAGGTATACTGAAAGAAAAATTGAAAAATTAAATTAAATCTGCTAAATAAGAGAGTAAAAGTTCATGGAATTAATCTGCCTCTGCAACCTGCGCCCAGGACCCATAGATTTCCAATCACTGTGTTTCTAGTCAATATAATAATTCTCAAAGCATTCAAGTTATGAATGATCTTAATTTGTTGTTGTTGAGCTTGTTTTATGAAAATATCTGACGGATTGCAGAAATGCCTACATATCTACATTAAAAATGATGTATCGTGATCATGGTGATACGAATCCTATCATGAGTAAATATCGTGATACGTATCGTACCGTGAGCTTAGCATATCGTGACAGCCCTACAAAATGTAGAACTTTTAATGGTGAATGTGTGTATGAGATATGAATGTCCTACCATTAATAGTATAAAAGAAATCTGCTTTCAAAACACCTTAACATAAAATGTTGTATAGGGTGAAGGTGAAGGTCACAGGGTTAAAAGTCATGGTACCAAAATGTAGCACTCTTAATGGTGATTGTGAGTATGAAATATGAAAGTCCTACCATTAATAGTGTAAAAGAAATCTGCTTTCAAAGCTTCTTAACATAAAATGTTGTATAGGCTGAAGGTCAAGGTCACAGGGTCAAAAGTCATGGTTATCAAAATGTAGTACTCTTTATGGTGAATGTGTATATGAAATAAGAAAGGCCTACCATTTATATTATAAAAGAAATCTGCTTTCGAAACTTCTTAACTGGATGGCAGACAGACAGACGGACGGATAGGGTGATTCCTAATTTCCTATAGGCAGTGGCTCTGGATACGAACGTTCGTATCTTCAGACCTATGTCTTGGCGTACGAACACAAATGCATATATCTTTCAATTTGGTTCGTTTTTTTTTAATGAATCTAGTGTTCAAATTGTATCTTTTTTGTGACATATTCTGAAAAGCTAATTAAGTAAAAAGCACAGAGTTTCAGCTACATGTATGTATTTGTTATCATCTCAAAACTTTCAAAAACTTCAAATTCCACTGGAGCGACAGAACGTCAGTACATGCACACAACAGCTGACAAGTGCGTGTCTATTACTGATCAGTGATCACTATTATGACTGAGAGCATAGAAAATAGCCTCTTGTCCCGGTTGCTTAATAACAGATAATGCAGAATAAATTCGTATAACTTGATATGGTTACAAAAATCATCTTTTTTATTTTGTTATGGACACATGACCCGAGTCACGTGACAGTTACAGACCAATCGGACACATGTTCATACGCCGAGACATAGGTCTAAAGATACGCACGTTCGTATCCGGAGCCACTGCCTTTCCTATATACAAAATGTACCCCCAAAACTTCCTTTGCGGGGGAAGGGGTGGGGGTTATAATAACAGTGTTTTGACTTCGTCCTCATAGATGGCTTTTCCATGAGTTCATATTACACATTCGATAGAACTGTAAAACAATACAATTGACAACAGAATAACTCTGAACACGAGGGGGGGGGGGGGGGCAGCTCATCACTGTCCATAAATAATGGGATTTGAATTGCCGATTCAAATCAAATTCATTTAACAGTAACTAAGAAATGTGAATAATTTCTTGTAAGAAAAGGTTAAATAACGGCAACGTTACAAATTTCTGGTTCGAACAGACACTGGACAAAATTCTGAAAACAATGCAACGCGTGGGCCGAGCCAGCATTATTGACATACATACATCTGTTAAAAAGAAGCAAATACTATACAATACTTAATTTTCACCATTGACAATCTCATCTTACCTATCCATTGCAATCGAATGCGTATTTTCTTTAGTTTATGTGTAGAATTTTGGTGAACAGGCCGTTCCAGCGTTTCCTCTGCTCAAAAATAAATGCTCGCTTCTGATTGGTCAAAATTTATTTTGAAACTCTGAGCCCGCAAAATCATCCTGAACGATTAATTTTTTCTTTCTGTTAATCATCATTGAAATTCTTGGTAGATTTTAATATCATTATTTTATTTTCACATATAATTCATGTAATTTTCGAAAGTCTTATCTCTTTTAACCTTGGAAAAATTAAAGAGCACCATCTGGCATCAAGCAGTCTGGGAAGACTGACTCTCTGATATTTCATTCAAAGAAGTATGGAAATTTTTTATTTGCTTTGTACAAGCGCGTATCCAGAGGGTCGGGGGGGGGGGGGTCGGGGGATCCGACCCCTCCCCCTGGAATTTTGATAAAGTTCATATATATAAATATTTTAATTTTCAAATAAGATTAACACGATTCCCCTTTTGTTGTCATAATATTTGAAAAATAACGTGAATTTGTATTGAAAATCTTTCATTCTAATTTAAAAGTTTTTAATGAGCATTTCAATATATTCCTGGGCTCACTTACGCTTGCCAGATTTTATCAAATACATAATAATTTATTATCAATTTCAATTGATGCCCCTTATAATGCATTACACCTTTGTAAATAAACTGAAAAACAGAGGTATATAGAGGATGCGAGACCTCCAGGAAAAAAAATCTCGATCCTCCAAAATCCTGGATCCTCCCATGTTGTACCATGACAATAAAAGCTAATCAATGTAGATTAATTGATTTTTAAATTGCACTAGGAACGGTCCATTTGATATCCGGGGGGGGGGCCTTGGGTTTTTTTCGAAAAAAAATAATGTTGCTCTGAATTTTGATGAAAAAAAAATATCAATTTGCTTATGGTGTGTCAGAAAAAAAATCTTGTTCTTACAATTACTAAAAAAATTTTGCTTAAAATTCCCCAAAAAATCCCGGCTCTATCAATAAAACACAAACATTCTAATCTTCATATATTGCACACCATATGTCTGAAAAATTTTTCTTGCTCCAATTCTGCGAGAAAAAAAATTTGCTCCGGGCCGAGGCGAAAATGATCTTGCTCTGACAAAAACCCCAAGCCCCCCCCTCCCCCACCCCGAATATCAAATGGACCGTGCCTTATTTCTTTCAAAATCGATTTTTAAAAAAGAAATTCTTATGTTAATTGTTATAAATCGTTTTATCTTTATTATTGTTAGTTTTTTTTCATTTTGTAAAGATACTAGTATGCAGATGTATAAGCGGGTCACAATGCAAAGAACAGACAAACATACTTACATTGATCTTAAATTATACTCTATTATCTATATTCAGTTTGAATGAGATACTAGGAAATAACCATATTTCTAATATGTTTCCTTTAAGTCTTTTTATTGCCTTTTTTTCACTTTATGCATATATGAGCCGGCTTAATTCTCATTCAATTCGTTAAATTCTGCACGATGTACAATGTACATGTTCACTATAATGTATATGTATATACAAATGTATATATATGAGATGGGACTTATTTGGAATATTTCGTTACCTGCATGTCGAGTAATTTACGCTCTGTGAGAAACTCCGCTCGACCCCCCTCTCTCTCTCTCTCTCTCTCTCTCTCTCGCTGCTGGCAGTATGAGCTTCAGTATGAACTTCAGTCCTTTTAGCAATGGCAAATTCGGGGGGAAGGGGATGGGCGTCCGCCCCAGCACTTACCCACAATTTTCCAAAAATAAGACGTTTTCCTTTTAAATCGACAAAATTAGCCCCTTAATTGTCCCCCAGTAAAGGGGGCACAGGATCCACCACTGCCTAGTCTATCCTTTTCTAGGCTTTATTAACTCATTAAACACATTACACAATGTTGAAACGTATATATATATGTACATACGTCATGTACGTATAACTTCAGATTTTTTAATAGATGCATGACTGAGTACGTATATTTGTGTAAAGTACATTCAAGCAGATTTTTCGAATTTTATTAAAATTATAAACATGACGAAAATTCTCTCTCTCTCTCTCTCTCTCTCTCTCTCTCTCTCTCCATGGAAGATATTTCCTAGCGGCGTTACAAACTAACATGCTGCGTCATGCAGTAACCGTGTACTTGTCACAGTGTCGCACCGCCCCCGACTTTAGAACTGAATTCCAATTGACATGCAATTTGCATGGGGTCAAACGTTAGTAACATGCCGCGATTGCATGCATCAACTGTGTACTTGTCACAGCGTCGCACCGCCCCCGACTATAGAACTGAATTCCAATTGACATGCAATTTGCATGGGGTCAAACATTACATAACCGGTGTCTGTGTATATACTTCAAATGAAAACCACAGTATATCACTCCGCTGGCTTTAGAGGATAAATACTCAATGGAATTTATGAATAAAAACATTTTGCATATTAATTTTATAAAGTTTTTTTTTCTAGAAATGTATATTAATAGTATGGTAAATACTAGAAAAAAATAATAAATTAGAACAAACAGTCTTTTCTAATATAAGTTATATATTATAGTTGATATATTATGGTTTATAATTAGTAGAAGAAAAAAAAAATGCGTGAATAGATAGATAAATAAGTAGATAGATGATAAAAATGAATAGATAGATAGATAGATAAATAAATAAAAAAAAAAATTAATCACAATTGTGTTTGTATAACAAACGAATGTGTTGTACATAAATAGATATAAATAAATAAATAAATAAATAAATAAATAAATAAATAAATAATCCACCGTGCCGTTTTCGTATGTATGTAAAGTCGCCGTACGGAGCTAGTGAATTTGCATAGCACCTGAGATATCGAAGGCCGTCCGCATGTCGATTATGGGCCGGATCCGTCAACTTCCCCAAATCAAAGTAAAAAATAATTGAATAATATTGCTTCTTTAATTTTGACTAGTAGTTTACAAAATGGAAACCTAATGGAAACCACTCAACCAAGTTTCCAAAATGGAAACCCGGTGGAAACTACGTGGAAACCTGATCCAGGTTTCCATGCCTTGGAAACCACTTGGAAACTGTCAACCTCAGGTTTTCATGCAGTTTCCACGTGGTTTCCAAAACATGGAAACTCGGCTTTTCGTGCTGTGGCTTAAATGTCTTTTTCATGGAGTCTTTCTACAACATATTGAAGGCATTGGAGAGCAACAGGCTTTGGGAGGACAATGGACCATGACCAGCTGATGGAGAAGGGCATCGGACAAAGAACATCGAGTGGAAGGAATTAGGTAACATATTACCCAGTGACAAGGTAAGAGTTCTTTCCCTTACAAGACATTTACTTCTAATTTTCATAACAAAGATAGAAAACTAATCTTAATACAAGCTGAATGATATGAATGAAACAAAACTCTAAAAGAAAGTTAAACTATTTTTCTATGGATGCTGCAACTGAGTTCTGTTGGAATTCCCATCCTTTCATTTTTAAAATTAAAAGAGATTTCAAATTAGAGATGAAGAGAAAGGTTATTGAAACATTGCTTATTTTTCATGGAGCCTTTCAACAACAGATGGAATGCATTGGACAACAACAGGCTTTTGGAGGACAATGGACCCTAACCAGCTGATGGAGGAGGGTAATGGACAAAGAACAACGAGAGGCAGGAATTAGGTAACATATTACCTATTGACAAGGTAAGAGTTCTTTACCTTACAATACATTTTGTATGAAAATTGATGATTAAGATAAAAGACTAAACATTCAATTTTTAAACTAAATAAAAGATGAATAATTTGAATTGAACAAAAACTCCAAAAAGAGAGTAAAACTATTTTGCGGTGGATGCTGCAACTGAATCCTGTTGGAATTCCGATCCTTTCATTTTAAAATGAAAAAGAGATTTCAAAGAAGGGATAAATAGAAAGGTTACATTAAGAATTACTTATATGCTTGAGTCTTTTTCATTGGGCCTTTGAACAACAGATGGAAGGCATTGGGCAACAACAGGCAATTGGAGGACAATGGACCATAACCAGCTGATGGAGGAGGGCAATGGACAAAGAACAATGTGAGGCAGGAATTAGGTAACATATTACCTATTGACAAGGTAAGAGTTCTTTTCGCTTCAATACATTTTGTATGAAAATTTATAATAAGGATAAAAGACTTAACATAACTTAAGAGTGATAGATAAATGGTATAAAATGAATAAATTTATAAATTAAACGTAAAATTTAAAAGGTAAATGATAAATAATTATTTATTAGAGTTAATAAAACCATGAATAAAACTTAGGATTTAAAAGATAAATGATATAATATTAAGTTTTAAATGAGCAAAACTATACATAAAGCTTAAGGTTTCATAGATAAATGCTTTTAAATAAAATCTTATTGAAAAAAATTATAAATAAAAGTTAAACTATAAAAGATAAATGATATAAAATGAATAAAATTATAAATAGAACTTAAAATGTAGAAGATATTTGCAAATTAAGGATATAGAGACAAGTTACATAAATACTTGCTTACATGCTTCAGTCTTTTTCATTGTTCCTTTGAACAACAGATGGAAGGCATTGGACAACAACAGGTTTTGGGGGACACTGGACATAACCGACAAAGATCAGCAAGTGGCAAGAATTAGGTAACATATTACCTAGTGACAAGGTAAGAGTTCTTTCCCTTACAATACATTTTGTATTAAATTTCATAACAAAAATATAAAACTAAACTTAATACAAGCTGAATGATATGAATGAAACAAAACTCCAAAAGAAAAATTAAACTGTTTTGCTGTGGATGCTGCAACTGAGTTCTGTTGGAATTCTCATCCTTTCATTTTTAAGATTTAAAGAGATTTCAAAGTAGGGATAAAGAAAAAGGTTATTTAAAACATTGCTTACATGCTTACATGTCTTTTTCATGGAGCCTTTGAACAACAGATGGAAGGCATTGGACAACAACAGGCTTTTGGAGGACAATGGACATAACCAGCTGATGGAGAAGGGCATTTGACAAAGAACAGCGAGTGGCAGGAATTAGGTAACATATTACCTAGTGACAAGGTTAGAGTTCTTTCCCTTACAAGATATTTTGTACTTAATTTCATAACAAAGATAAAAACTAAACTTAATACAAGCTGATTGATATGATTGAAACAAATCTCTAAAAGAAAGTTAAACTGTTTTGCTATGGATGCTGCAACTGAGTTCTGTTGGAATTCCCATCTTTTCATTTTTGAAATTAAAAGAGATTTCAAAGTAGGGATGAAGAAAAGGGTCATTTAAAACATTTCTAACATGCTTACATGTCTTTTTAATAAAAAAAAAATAAAAAAATAATAAATTAGAACAAACAGTCTTTTCTAATATAAGTTATATATTATAGTTGATATATTATGGTTTATAATTAGTAGAAGAAAAAAAATGCGTGAATAGATAGATAAATAAGTAGATAGATGATAAAAATGAATAGATAGATAGATAGATAGATAAATAAATAATAAAAAAATTAATTAATCACAATTGTGTTTGTATAACAAACGAATGTGTTGTACATAAATAGATATAAATAAATAAATAAATAAATAAATAAATAAATAATCCATCGTGCCGTTTTGGTATGTATGTAAAGTCGCCGTACGGAGCTTGTGAATTTGCATAGCACCTGAGATATCGAAGGCCGTCCGCATGTCGATTATGGGCCGGATCCGTCAACTTCCCCATAATCAAAGTAAAAAATAATTGAATAATATTGCTTCTTTAATTTTGACTAGTAGTTTACAAAATGGAAACCTAATGGAAACCACTCAACCAAGTTTCCAAAATGGAAACCCGGTGGAAACTACGTGGAAACCTGATCCAGGTTTCCATGCCTTGGAAACCACTTGGAAACTGTCAACCTCAGGTTTTCATGCAGTTTCCACGTGGTTTCCAAAACATGGAAACTCGGCTTTTCGTGCTGTGGCTTAAATGTCTTTTTCATGGAGTCTTTCTACAACATATTGAAGGCATTGGAGAGCAACAGGCTTTGGGAGGACAATGGACCATGACCAGCTGATGGAGAAGGGCATCGGACAAAGAACATCGAGTGGAAGGAATTAGGTAACATATTACCCAGTGACAAGGTAAGAGTTCTTTCCCTTACAAGACATTTACTTCTAATTTTCATAACAAAGATAGAAAACTAATCTTAATACAAGCTGAATGATATGAATGAAACAAAACTCTAAAAGAAAGTTAAACTGTTTTTCTATGGATGCTGCAACTGAGTTCTGTTGGAATTCCCATCCTTTCATTTTTAAAATTAAAAGAGATTTCAAATTAGAGATGAAGAGAAAGGTTATTGAAACATTGCTTATTTTTCATGGAGCCTTTCAACAACAGATGGAATGCATTGGACAACAACAGGCTTTTGGAGGACAATGGACCCTAACCAGCTGATGGAGGAGGGTAATGGACAAAGAACAACGAGAGGCAGGAATTAGGTAACATATTACCTATTGACAAGGTAAGAGTTCTTTACCTTACAATACATTTTGTATGAAAATTGATGATTAAGATAAAAGACTAAACATTAAATTTTTAAACTTAATAAAAGATGAATAATTTGAATTGAACAAAAACTCCAAAAAGAGAGTAAAACTATTTTGCTGTGGATGCTGCAACTGAGTTCTGTTGGAATTCCCATCCTTTCATTTTAAAATGAAAAAGAGATTTCAAAGAAGGGATAAATAGAAAGGTTACATAAAGAATTACTTATATGCTTGAGTCTTTTTCATTGGGCCTTTGAACAACAGATGGAAGGCATTGGGCAACAACAGGCAATTGGAGGACAATGGACCATAACCAGCTGATGGAGGAGGGCAATGGACAAAGAACAATGTGAGGCAGGAATTAGGTAACATATTACCTATTGACAAGGTAAGAGTTCTTTTCGCTTCAATACATTTTGTATGAAAATTTATAATAAGGATAAAAGACTTAACATAACTTAAGAGTGATAGATAAATGGTATAAAATGAATAAATTTATAAATTAAACTTAAAATTTAAAAGGTAAATGATAAATAATTATTTATTAGAATTAATAAAACCATGAATAAAACTTAGGATTTAAAAGATAAATGATATAATATTAAGTTTTAAATGAGCAAAACTATACATAAAGCTTAAGGTTTCAAAGATAAATGCTTTTAAATAAAATCTTATTGAAAAAAAATTATAAATAAAAGTTAAACTATAAAAGATAAATGATATAAAATGAATAAAATTATAAATAGAACTTAAAATGTAGAAGATATTTGCAAATTAAGGATATAGAGACAAGTTACATAAATACTTGCTTACATGCTTCAGTCTTTTTCATTGTTCCTTTGAACAACAGATGGAAGGCATTGGACAACAACAGGTTTTGGAGGACACTGGACATAACCGACAAAGATCAGCAAGTGGCAAGAATTAGGTAACATATTACCTAGTGACAAGGTAAGAGTTCTTTCCCTTACAATACATTTTGTATTAAATTTCATAACAAAAATATAAAACTAAACTTAATACAAGCTGAATGATATGAATGAAACAAAACTCCAAAAGAAAAATTAAACTGTTTTGCTGTGGATGCTGCAACTGAGTTCTGTTGGAATTCTCATCCTTTCATTTTTAAGATTTAAAGAGATTTCAAAGTAGGGATAAAGAAAAAGGTTATTTAAAACATTGCTTACATGCTTACATGTCTTTTTCATGGAGCCTTTGAACAACAGATGGAAGGCATTGGACAACAACAGGCTTTTGGAGGACAATGGACATAACCAGCTGATGGAGAAGGGCATTTGACAAAGAACAGCGAGTGGCAGGAATTAGGTAACATATTACCTAGTGACAAGGTAAGAGTTCTTTCCCTTACAAGATATTTTGTACTTAATTTCATAACAAAGATAAAAACTAAACTTAATACAAGCTGAATGATATGATTGAAACAAATCTCTAAAAGAAAGTTAAACTGTTTTGCTATGGATGCTGCAACTGAGTTCTGTTGGAATTCCCATCTTTTCATTTTTAAAATTAAAAGAGATTTCAAAGTAGGGATGAAGAAAAGGGTCATTTAAAACATTTCTAACATGCTTACATGTCTTTTTCATGGAGTCTTTCTACAACATATTGAAGGCATTGGAGAGCAACAGGCTTTTGGAGGACAATGGACCATGACCAGCTGATGGAGAAGGGCATCGGACAAAGAACATCGAGTGGAAGGAATTAGGTAACATATTACCCAGTGACAAGGTAAGAGTTCTTTCCCTTACAAGACATTTACTTCTAATTTTCATAACAAAGATAGAAAACTAATCTTAATACAAGCTGAATGATATGAATGAAACAAAACTCTAAAAGAAAGTTAAACTGTTTTGCTATGGATGCTGCAACTGAGTTCTGTTGGAATTCCCATCCTTTCATTTTTAAAATTAAAAGAGATTTCAAATTAGAGATGAAGAGAAAGGTTATTGAAACATTGCTTATTTTTCATGGAGCCTTTCAACAACAGATGGAATGCATTGGACAACAACAGGCTTTTGGAGGACAATGGACCCTAACCAGCTGATGGAGGAGGGTAATGGACAAAGAACAACGAGAGGCAGGAATTAGGTAACATATTACCTATTGACAAGGTAAGAGTTCTTTACCTTACAATACATTTTGTATGAAAATTGATGATTAAGATAAAAGACTAAACATTAAATTTTTAAACTTAATAAAAGATGAATAATTTGAATTGAACAAAAACTCCAAAAAGAGAGTAAAACTATTTTGCTGTGGATGCTGCAACTGAGTTCTGTTGGAATTCCCATCCTTTCATTTTAAAATGAAAAAGAGATTTCAAAGAAGGGATAAATAGAAAGGTTACATAAAGAATTACTTATATGCTTGAGTCTTTTTCATTGGGCCTTTGAACAACAGATGGAAGGCATTGGGCAACAACAGGCAATTGGAGGACAATGGACCATAACCAGCTGATGGAGGAGGGCAATGGACAAAGAACAATGTGAGGCAGGAATTAGGTAACATATTACCTATTGACAAGGTAAGAGTTCTTTTCGCTTCAATACATTTTGTATGAAAATTTATAATAAGGATAAAAGACTTAACATAACTTAAGAGTGATAGATAAATGGTATAAAATGAATAAATTTATAAATTAAACTTAAAATTTAAAAGGTAAATGATAAATAATTATTTATTAGAATTAATAAAACCATGAATAAAACTTAGGATTTAAAAGATAAATGATATAATATTAAGTTTTAAATGAGCAAAACTATACATAAAGCTTAAGGTTTCATAGATAAATGCTTTTAAATAAAATCTTATTGAAAAAAAATTATAAATAAAAGTTAAACTATAAAAGATAAATGATATAAATGAATAAAATTATAAATAGAACTTAAAATGTAGAAGATATTTGCAAATTAAGGATATAGAGACAAGTTACATAAATACTTGCTTACATGCTTCAGTCTTTTTCATTGTTCCTTTGAACAACAGATGGAAGGCATTGGACAACAACAGGTTTTGGAGGACACTGGACATAACCGACAAAGATCAGCAAGTGGCAAGAATTAGGTAACATATTACCTAGTGACAAGGTAAGAGTTCTTTCCCTTACAATACATTTTGTATTAAATTTCATAACAAAAATATAAAACTAAACTTAATACAAGCTGAATGATATGAATGAAACAAAACTCCAAAAGAAAAATGAAACTGTTTTGCTGTGGATGCTGCAACTGAGTTCTGTTGGAATTCTCATCCTTTCATTTTTAAGATTTAAAGAGATTTCAAAGTAGGGATAAAGAAAAAGGTTATTTAAAACATTGCTTACATGCTTACATGTCTTTTTCATGGAGCCTTTGAACAACAGATGGAAGGCATTGGACAACAACAGGCTTTTGGAGGACATTGGACATAACCAGCTGATGGAGAAGGGCATTTGACAAAGAACAGCGAGTGGCAGGAATTAGGTAACATATTACCTAGTGACAAGGTAAGAGTTCTTTCCCTTACAAGATATTTTGTATTTAATTTCATAACAAAGATAAAAACTAACCTTAATACAAGCTGAATGATATGATTGAAACAAATCTCTAAAAGAAAGTTAAACTGTTTTGCTATGGATGCTGCAACTGAGTTCTAGTTAAGGATTTTGGTTAAAGTTCCTGGTTTAAGCAAAATCTATGGAACTGTATGCAGTAGAAACTTTATATTATACATGTAGCTTGCCCATGAGAAGACCTTTCAATTTATGCGGTAACATTTGACCTAGTGACCTTAACCTTGGACTTTGACATAGTTAAGGATTTTGGTTAAAGTTCCTGGTTTAAGCAAAATCTATGGAACTGTGTGCAGTAGAAACTTTATTTTATACATGTCATGTAGGTTGCCTCTGACAAAGCCTTTCAATTTATGCTGTATTATTTAACCTATTGACCTTGACCCAGTTGGTGACAAAAACTTACTTTGCAATCCGGTCATACCGTCTTTAGCGGTGTTTTATTAATATTTAAAGAGATTTCAAAGTAGGGATAAAGAGGAAGGTTATTTAAAACATTGCTTACATGCTTACATGTCTTTTTCATGGAGCCTTTGAACAACAGATGGAAGGCATTGGACAACAACAGGCTTTTGGAGGACAATGGACATAACCAGCTGATGGAGAAGGGCATTTGACAAAGAACAGCGAGTGGTAGGAATTAGGTAACGTATTACGTAGTGACAAGGTAAGAGTTTTTTCCCTTACAAGACATTTTGTACTAAATTTCATAACAAAGATAAAAAACTAAACTTTATACAAGCTGAATGATATGAATGAAACGAAACTCTAAAAGAAAGTTAAACTGTTATGCTATGGATGCTGCAACTGAGTTCTGTTGGAATTCTCATCCTTTCATTTTTAAAATTTAAAGAGATTTCAAAGTAGGGATAAAGAAAAAGGTTATTTAAAACATTGCTTACATGCTTACATGTCTTTTTCATGGAGCCTTTGAACAACAGATGGAAGGCATTGGACAACAACAGGCTTTTGGAGGACAATGGACATAACCAGTTGATGGAGAAGGGCATTTGACAAAGAACAGCAAGTGGCAGGAATTAGGTAACATATTACCTAGTGACAAGGTAAGAGTTTTTTCCCTTACAAGATATTTTGTACTTAATTTCATAACAAAGATAAAAAAGTAAACTTAATACAAGCTGGATGATATGATTGAAACAAAACACTAAAAGAAAGTTAAACTGTTTTGCTATGGATGCTGCAACTGAGTTCTGTTGGAATTCCCATCTTTTCATTTTTAAAATCAAAAGAGATTTCAAAGTAGGGATGAAGAAAAGGGTCATTTAAAACATTTCTAACATGCTTACATGTCTTTTTCATGGAGTCTTTCTACAACATATTGAAGGCATTGGAGAACAACAGGCAATTGGAAGACAATGGACCATGACCAGCTGATGGGGAAGGGCATCGGACAAAGAACATCGAGTGGAAGGAATTAGGTAACATATTACCTATTGACAAGGTAAGAGTTCTTTCCCTTCCAATACATTTTGTATGAAAATTTATAATAAGGATACAACACTGAACATAACTTAAGAGTGATAGATAAATGGTATAAAATGAATAAATTTATAAACTAAACTTAAAATTTAAAAGGTAAATCATGTATAATTATTTATTAAAATTGATAAAATCATGAATAAAACTTAGGATTTAAAAGATAAGTAATATAATATCAAGTTTTAAATGAGCAAAACTATACATAAAGCTTAAGATTTCAAAGATAAATGCTTTTAAATAAAATCTTATTGAAAAAAAAACTATAAATAAAAGTTAAACTGTAAAAGATAAATGAAATTAAATGAATATAATTATAAATAAAACTTAAAATGTAGAAGATATTTGCAAATTAAGGATATCGAGAGATGTTACATATATAATTACTTACATGCTTGAGTCTTTTTCATCGGGCCTTTGATCAACAGATGGAAGGCATTGGACACCAACAGGCTTTTGGAGGAAAATGGACCATAACCAGCTGATGGAGACGGGCATTAGATAAAGAATAACGAGTGGCAGAATTAGGTAACATGTATTACCTAGTGACAAGGTAAGAGGTTTTTCCCTTACAATACATTTTGTACTAACTTTCATAACAAAGATAAAAAACTAAACTTAATACAAGCTGAATGATATGAATGAAACAAAACTCTAAAAGAAAGTTAAACTGTTTTGATGTGGATGCTGCAACCGAGTTCTTTTGGAATTCCCATCCTTTCAATTTTAAAATTAAAAGAGATTTCAATGTAGGGATGAAGATACACGTTATTTACAACATTGTTTATATACTTACATGTCTTTTTTATGGAGCCTTTCAACAACAGATGGAAGGCATTGGACAACAAGAATTGGAGGACATTGGAAACCAGCAGCTGGTGGAGGAGGGCATGTGACAACGAATGGCAGCAACTAGGTAATTTACTAACTTAGTGGCAAGGTTAGAGTTCTCTCCCTTACAAGGCATTTTCATTTTGTACTTAAACTAAAAGAAAAAAGATAAAAGATTAACATAAAAATAATAAACATAATAGTAAATGAAATGATATCAAATGATAAAACTATAAATAAAACATTAAATTTAAAAGAGATTTTAAAGTAAAGATATAGAGAAAAGTTACATCAAGAATTGCTTATGTGCTTGAGTGTTTCTCATAGGGACATCGACCAACAGGTGGAAGGCATTGGACAACAACAAACTAATAAAGGACATTGGACAACAAACAGCTTTTCTTGAGTGTTTTTCATAGGGACATGAACCAACAGATTGAAGATGGTATTGGACAACGACAGAGTAAAGGAGGTCATTGGACAACAACCAGCTGGTGGAGTAGGGCATTGGACAACGAATGGCAGCAACTAGGTAACTTATTTACATAGTGACAAGGTAAGAGCTGTCTACCTTGCAAGAAATTTTCATTTGTACTTAAACCAAATAAAACAGATAAAAGACTAAACATAATAATAATAAACATAATAGTAAAAGATAAATGATATAACATGATTAAACTATGGAAAAAAACTTAAGATTTAAAAGAGATTTTTAAAGTAAAGATATAGAGAAAAGTTACATTAAGAATTGCTTACGTGCTTGAGTGTTTTTCATAGCGACTTGGACCAACAGATGGAAGGCATTGGACAACAACAAACTAATGGAGGACATTGGACAAGAAACAGCTTGGGAGTAGGGCATCATACAGTCCCGATTACGTTAACTGTCTACCCCTCAAGGGGGAATTTTTGTTAGACGAAGGAGAAATTTTGTGAGGTAAAATGAAGACGAAAAAATAGAAGAGGATTTTTTAAGCCGAATTGTACAAGGAAAAATAGAGGAGAAATTTGCGAAGTGAAAGGAGAAAGAGAAGAGGAATTTGTAAGGTGAAATAAACGTGAACCCTGAAAGCGAACTCGAAAGAGAAATTTTTCTCCTTTAATCCCCGCTTGGATTCTCTTCATGTTCTGTTACGTTTCTCTTATGATTCCGCTTACTTTTCTCTTTCAAATTCCGCCTTCAGTTCGCTTTCAATGTTCGCCTCCAGCCTCGTTTTGGAAATATATCTGGGCGGGGCTTAATGCGGTCAATGTAGGCTTAATATCTAAATATTACAATATTTTAAAACGTTTATTTACACTCTTTTGCTTTTATCACACTAATTATCGAATTATATGCTATAATAATTGTTTTGACGTATCCAGTGTACAAATGGAGATCTCGCGGACGTCTCGTCCATTTAAACAGTGTTAAAATTATCTCGGTAATCTTCGGCAGTGTCTCGATAGTTTCCGTGGATTGAGCGAAGGTTGGCATGTTGACCTTTGATGATAGAAAACATTTTTATGTTGTATAAGGTATATTTAGGTAAAAATATTTAATGATTCTTATTATATAATACACTTGATATTTATTTGTACAACGGATACCTTAATATGTCTAGATATATTGAGTCTCTGGATAAAATTTTATCACTTTAAAACAGCTAAATTTATCGTGTAAAATAGGTCCGTTTCAACGGGTTATAGAACTTATTTAACAATAATTTTAAAATATGAGTCAAGGAGCAAGTCATTTTATTCATCTAGATGTCAGTTCTCATTATTGACCCCTTGTACTTTACATGTATATACCCCGTAATCGATCGATTATGACAGGTGTCGTTCAGGTAGGCAGAGTCAGTCATGCGTTTAAGTATTTACGTCCAAAAGTGACAGTGTCTGGAATGGTCAGATATATAAAATGTAAAAAAAACATTTCAGAGTAATAGTGTGTTTTATTTCTATTATATTCTTTCAACAATAACTAAAGGAAACACGTAAGGGAATTCCCCCTTACGATTATATTTGGGGATTTTTTTTTTATTTAATTTATTTTTTTATTATTTTCGGTCATTTGTGTATACGGGGCAAATTTTTATACTCGATGCTCCCTTCCTTCTTCGCCATTACAAATTAATTTTCATACCCATTTCGTTTTTATTTGCGGAAGGTCCAATTCCATGCTCTGAAAAAGAAGTTCTTACTTCACTGTTTTTTTTTTTAAGTTTCTTCATCTTTCTTTCGATTTTATCTCGTTTTTCCTTGTTCTTTCATCCATTTACAAAAATCCTTCTTTGGTCCATGATGTGATTAAAATTTCTCGCGGATTCCAACATATCGATCGCTAGGTACCATATCGGGAAGGAATTACGGCCGTCTTATCAAACAATTGAAAACTTTTTTTGACGGACAAAAACTATATTCTTTCAATTTTTATTGGGGGCGCATTCCCGATACAACATACTGTGCTTGACGATCCTGGTATGTGAAGCCCTGGTCATGAGATGAATTAGGCGCATTGTTGACAATTTTTTTTTTTCATAAAAATATTAACGTGTTATAGTTCTAGAGACATTGTTTGAATGAAAGCGCGGTTCTAGAGAGAGAATAGGAGGACTCCCCAACCATTCAGAATTTGCCTAAAATTCTAATATATACATTGTACATGTATGATTATTTTTGCATTGTACGTATAACTTTTTTTTTATAAAATAATAAACAGGATGCTCGCCATGATTTGCCCCCCACCCCATGAAAAAAAAATCAAATCACCCTCTTCTCCCATAAAGAATTGTTGACGATTTCGGCGTGGCATGCAAAAGAAGAGAAAATGTAAACATTTTTTTTTTTAAGATAAGCGTCTGAATCATGCGCTCGGTCCAATCTTGAGTTCAAGAACGATCCAGAAACCACATTTTTTCAAAACTTTATCGGGTAAGGGCCCCCTTTCGAACCCCCGCAAATGGGAGGTATACCCACCCACCCCTACTCGGCTATCTGGCCTCGCAATTCATCCAAATAAAAAGCGTAAGTCCTTCCCGGCATATGAGGTTCTGGATTCGCCCCTGCTTTTTGACCATGGCAATTCTTTTTCTTTTTTTTTAACTACGAGCTTTCAATTGAAATGTATTACTATGATAAAATAGCCTTCAATATGTCATTATGAAAAAGGAAAAGAAAAAAATACGATAAAATAAATAAAAGGTGAAGAAATAAAAAAAATAAACCTCTTTAAAAATCCATCCTTGAAAACAGTTTATTAAAATGAGAACGTACACTACATGTGCACATGCAAGCTGAGTACGTGAAAGGTACATTTGTAGCAGGTAGTTTACATATTTAATTACATCATTAAAGGAACGGTGTCCCTGAAAACAAATTATTTATACAAAATTTTATACGGCAAAATCTTCCTTCCCATATGAAAGTTTACATTCTCATTTGTATAAATTAATATTTCCAGGCGAATTCAACGCATTCATTCGAAGTTAAAGCCGTTTAAAAACGTAATTTTTAGTTTGGGGTGCGCAGCTCTAATTGATTTCACTAGCGCCACCTACAAAGTATTGTGTTTTTACAATAGAGGTCTATGGAGATTTAATTTTACCAATTCGGTAATATTATGGCCGATACTGCATATTTTCAGATAAAACTTTTTATAGTTACTTTTTTCCTATATCTAGACCCTTCGGAATAGATTTTACGTTTCCAATAAAATTTATTTTCAGGGACACTGTATCTTTAAATCAGGGATGTATATTTTTTAATATACGTCTATGATTATATCAAGTCATAACATTAAATTAAAAAAAATTAACCTAAATTCATTGTGAAGATATTCTCTCCCTATCTAAAGTTGAAATGACCGCATGGTGATATTACGCTCCGATGATTTTCACACCTGGCAGGTAATGGATAAACGACACCTACGTACATGTACCCTGCGCGGTTGATTTACATGTGTGTATTTGTCAAAACAACGATTTGTTAATTGGTATGTTACTTAAGGTGATATCACACGTTTCGTGTTATACAACATTTATTTTCAGAAAAAAAGCATAATTCTGATTTCATAATTTAATTCAGATGTAAGGGACAATATAAGGAGGTCACCATCCAAAATTTTGAGATTTTGAAATTGATCAGACTTTTTAGCCATCCATTGATTGTAATGGAAATGCTCATTTTTTGGCTATATTATTTTTTCAGCCCAAGATTTTCAAATGAAACTTTACATATGATTTCCTCAAAATATTGTGCAAATTCTAATAGAAAGAAATCATTCAATGACCACGTCATATGTTGCAAAATCTGACTGAATGTGTAAATTATCATGTAAAAAATTAAAAGTGCAATTCGAGTTATCTTTCTTTACTATGTAATCATCTTTTTGAAATATCACAGCAGTGTTCCTTCACTCACAAAGATGTCAATATGTAAATAAATAGAGCCAGCCGAATACAGATTTTGTGAGATATCACGACAGTATGTGCACATGCATGTGTAATGATATTACATGTACCATATGAGTAACTTCATGTATATTATAAGTTTCTCTACATTCAAACACTTTACTGACACCTGACTTATTTCTGAATAGAAACGACATATGTATGTAGGTAAAAAAGTCTTAACAAAATTTTCAAATACATTTGAAAGTTCAATTTCAGCAAAAAATTGACTAATGTTGGTCACTCTAGGCTTACCATTACTTTACAAAGAAAAAAAAACATTCGTATTGATATGCGACTCAGGCTCGAACCGCGGTCTTCTCGCATGGTGGACAAGAGCTCTACCTCTGAGCTATTGGGTCGACTTGACGATTACACGATTATAACAAAGCCAGAACATCAAAGAAAGGAGGGGATCTCCAACAACACCTAGTTGCAGCATCAACAGCAACCTCCCAAAACACCCACTGTAAAACACAAAAATGACACGCACAGAAAGAGACGCAGTAGTACAATGAACGTCAAATCACAGAAAAACATAAAACACAAATGACTACACATAAACCAACGAGACCAATGGGCAAATGGTGCCGACTTAGGACGGCCATCTGCCTCGTCAGTAGCAGACGGTGTGGTTATCCTGGATTACGTCCGCACAACCCTCCCACTATTCCGATTACCCAGAGGTCTCGAAGAACGTACAATTGTGGTGTAAAACAACCTCCTCACTGTCAGATGACCACACACAAACAAGACCGCAAGACGCAGGGGCTCAAGCAACACAGATGAATATGTAAATTGATATAAAAAGAGGGCATGCGTAATACGACCTGTGCTCTGCCGGCTGTAGCGAGCTAATGTATGTTATCACCCGAGGAGTCCGACTGACATTCAGAGAGGACAGGTGGTCGGGGCCCTGTCTTCTCTAAAGAGGTTTGGACAGGGCCCGTCATAGAGTCCTGTCGTCACAGTCAGTCAGCGTGCAAGTATTAAGGATGCGCTGGTACAAGACTGTAGATTGGTCAAGTACCAAGCCTAGTGTCCGTCTGGTGACATTAGGATCATATCCACGGTATAAGAGGCGTTTGATGATTCTGACGCATTTTCGATAGTAATTCTGTCTACCTTTGATCAAGACATTTTAAGTTACGAAAATCGGAAATCTTCAGTGTGGAGATTTCTTTAAAATTCTCGTCTAAGGGAGGCTACTGAAACGCGTGTGATATCTCGTTAAAAAATGGATTTGTGCTATAGAAGTACAAATGCGAAGAAAACAAACCACGATTTGTAACTTATACATACAAAAAGCTACTTTTCGATTTACTAATAAATGTTAAATATGCAGAAAAAGATCGTTTACAATGTATCTAAATAAAACTAATTAGTCGTGTATTTTAATGCAACACAAAGAAATTACATCAAATTACGTTTGTACCGTCTATTTAGGGAAATCCCCTAATATGCTAATGAGGAAGTCTCGCTTTGATTGACAAGAGGACTGAAAGCGGAAAGAAAGCGAAATATTTCGCTTTCGTTTCTTTTCTGTTTACGCTTTGCGTTTCTCTTTCCTTTTACGCTTTGCTTCTGTTTCTCAAAATTTCGTGTTCATTTTTCTCTTCCAACACTGAAGGCGAAATTTTAAGGCGAAATAAAGGAGGAAAATTAGAAGAGAAATTTTTTGAGGGAAAATGAAAAGGGAAAAATAGAAGCGAAATTTGGAGAGATGGAGGGAGAAAAAACGTTAAAGGGGGGACAGTTAACGTAATCGGGACTGTAGAATGAATGGCAGAAATGCGTAACTTACTTATCTAGTGACAAGGTAAGAGTTGTCTCCCTTACAAAACATTTTCATTTTGAACTATAAATAATAAAAAATATAAGAGACTTAACATAATAATAATAAACATAATTCAAATATATAAATGGTATTAATTGAATAAAACTATCAATAAAATCTGAAATTTAAAGTAAATGCTATATAACACGTATAAGTTATCTTTAAAATTAATAAAACGTTAAATAAAACTAAGGATTTAAAAGATAAATGATATAAAATTAATTTTTGAATTGAATAAAATTACGAGTAAAACCTAAAGCTTTGAAAGGTAAATGATATAAAATGAATAAAACTATAAATTAATAAAAGAGATTTTTAAAGTAAAGATATTGGGAAAAGATACATCAAGAATTGCTTACATGCTTGAGTGGAGGGCATTGGACAAGGAATGGCAGCAACTAGTTAACTTACTTATCTTAAGGTAAGAGTTCTCTCCCTTACAAAACATTTTCATTTTGTACTAAAACGAATAAAAAAGATAAAAGACTAAACATAAAAATAATAAACATAATAGTAAAAGATAAATGATATAAAATGATAAAACTATTTAAAAAGACTTCAAATTTAAAAGAGATTTTGAAAGTAAAGATATGTAGAAAAGTTGCATAAAGACTTGCTTATGTGCTTGAGTATTTTTCATAGGGACATGGACCAACAGATGGAAGGCATTGAACTACAAGAATTGGACGACATTGGACAACAAGCAGCTGGTGGAGGAGGGCATTGGACAACGAATGGCAGCAATTAGGTAACTTATTTACTTACTGACAAGGTAAGAGGTGTCTCCCTTACAAGACATTTTCATTTGTACTTAAACCAAATAAAAAAGATAAAAGACTAAACATAAAAATAATAAACATAATAGTAAAAGATAAATGATATAAAATGATAAAACTATAAATGATAAAACTATAAATAAAACTTAAAATTTTATTGAAATTTTTAAAGTAAAGATATAGAGAAAAGTTACATGAAGAATTGCTTATGTGCTTGAGTGTTTTTCATAGGGACAAGGACCAACAGATTGAAGGCATTGGACAACACGAATTGGAGGATATGGGACAACAAGCAGCTGGTGGAGGAGAGCATTGGACATCGAATGGCAGCAACTAGGTACCTTTTTTACCTAGTGACAAGGTAAGAGTTGTCTCCCTTACAAGATATTTTCATTTGTACTTAAACCAAATAAAAAAGATAAAAGACTAAACATAAAAATAATAAACATAATAGTAAAATATAAATGATATAAAATGATAACTCTATAAATGATAAAGCTATAAATAAAATTTAAAATTTAAAAAGTGATTTTCAAAGTAAAGATATAGAGAAAAGTTACATGAAGAATTGCTTATGTTCTTGATACTTTTTCATAGGCATATTGACCAACAGAAGTAAGGCATTGGACGACGACAGACTAAAGGAGGTCATTGGACAACAAGCAGCTGGTGGAGGAGGGCATCGGACAACGAATGACAGAAACTAGGTAACTTACTTATCTAGTGACAAGGTAAGAGTTCTCTCCCTTACAAGACATTTTAAACATAATAGTAAAAGATAAATGATATATCATGATTAAACTATGAAAAAAACTTAAAATATAAAAGAGATTTTTAAAGTAAAGGTATAGAGAAAAGTTACATTAAGAATTGCTTACGCGCTTAAGTGTTTTTCATAGCGACTTGGAGCAACAGATGGAAGGAATTGGACAACAACAAACTAATGGAGGACATTGGACAAGAAACACCTGGTGGAGTAGGGCATCATAGAATGAATGGCAGAAATGCGAAGCTTACTTACCTAGTGACAAGGTAAGAGTTGTCTCCCTTACAAAACATTTTCATTTTGAACTAAAAATAATAAAAAATATAATAGACTTAACATTAAAATAATAAACATACTTCAAATATATAAATGGTATTAAATGAATAAAACTATCAAAAAAACTTAAAATTTAAAGTAAATTCTATATAATGCGTATAAGTTATCTTTAAAATTGATAAAACTTTAAATAAAACTAAGGATTTAAAAGATAAATGATATAAAATTAATTTTTTAATTGAATAAAATTACAAGTAAAACCTAAAGCTTTGAAAGATAAATGATATAAAATGAATAAAACTATAAATTAATAAAAGAGATTTTTAAAGTAAAGATATTGGAAAAAGATACATCAAGAATTGCTTACATGCTTGAGTGGAGGGCATCGGACAAGGAATGGCAGCAACTAGTTACTTTACTTATCTAGTTACAAGGTAGGAGTTCTCTCCTTTACAAAACATTTTCATTTTGTACTAAAACGAATAAAAAAGATGAAAGACTTAACATAAAAATAATAAACATAACAGTAAAAGATAAATAATATAAAATGATAACACTATTAAAAAAGACTTCAAATTTAAAAGAGATTTTGAAAGTAAAGATATGTAGAAAAGTTGCATAAAGACTTGCTTATGTGCTTGAGTATTTTTCATAGGGACATGGACCAACAGATGGAAGGCATTGAACTACAAGAATTGGACGACATTGGACAACAAGCAGCTGGTGGAGGAGGGCATTGGACAACGAATGGCAGCAATTAGGTAACTTATTTACTTACTGACAAGGTAAGAGTTCTCTCCTTTACAAAGCATTTTCATTTGTAATTAAACCAAATAAAAAAGATAAAAGACTAAACATAAAAATAATAAACATAATAGTAAAAGATAAATGATATAAAATGATAAAACTATAAATGATAAAACTAGAAATAAAACTTAAAATTTTATTGAAATTTTTAAAGTAAAGATATAGAGAAAAGTTACATGAAGAATTGCTTTTGTGCTTGAGTGTTTTTCATAGGGACAAGGACCAACAGATGGAAGGCATTGGACAACACGAATTGGAGGATATGGGACAACAAGCAGCTGGTGGAGGAGAGCATTGGACATCGAATGGCAGCAACT
This sequence comes from Pinctada imbricata, assembly GCA_033119305.1. Classification (NCBI taxonomy): domain Eukaryota; kingdom Metazoa; phylum Mollusca; class Bivalvia; order Pterioida; family Pteriidae; genus Pinctada; species Pinctada imbricata. The sequence goes on from VSWD01000010.1 coordinate 71,753,214, forward strand.
AGGTACCTTTTTTACCTAGTGACAAGGTAAGAGTTGTCTCCCTTACAAGATATTTTCATTTGTACTTAAACCAAATAAAAAAGACAAAAGACTAAACATAAAAATAATAAACATAATAGTAAAATATAAATGATATAAAATGATAACTCTATAAATGATAAAGCTATAAATAAAATTTAAAATTTAAAAAGTGATTTTCAAAGTAAAGATATAGAGAAAAGTTACATGAAGAATTGCTTATGTTCTTGATACTTTTTCATAGGCATATTGACCAACAGAAGTAAGGCATTGGACGACGACAGACTAAAGGAGGTCATTGGACAACAAGCAGCTGGTGGAGGAGGGCATCGGACAACGAATGACAGAAACTAGGTAACTTACTTATCTAGTGACAAGGTAAGAGTTCTCTCCCTTACAAGACATTTTCATTTTGTACTAAAACTATTAAAGAAGATGAATGACTATACATAAAAATAATAAACATAATAGTAAAAGATAAGTAATAAAATAATAATAAAACTATTAAAAAAAACTTAAAATTTAAAAGAGATTTTTAAAGTAAAGATATATAGAAAAGTAACATAAAGAATTGCTTATGTTCTTGAGTGTTTTTCATAGGGATATGGACCAACAGATGGAAGGCATTGGACAACGACAGACTAAACTAGGTCATTGGACAACAAGCAGCTGGTGGAGTAGGGTATTGGACATCGAATGACAGCAACTAGGTAACTTATTTACCTAGTGACAAGGTAAGAGTTCTCTCCCTTACAAGACATTTTCATTTGTACTGAAACCAAATAAAAAAGATAAAAGACTAAACATAAAAATAATAAACATAATAGATAAATGATATAAAATGATTGAACTATAAATAAAACTTAAAATTTTAAAGAGATTTTTAAAGTAAAGATATATAGATAAGTTACATCAATAATTGCTTATGTGCTTGAGTGTTTTTCATAGGGACATGGACCAACAGATGGAAGGCATTGGACAACAAGAATTGGAGGACATTGAACAACAAGCAGCTGGTGGAGGAGGGCATTGGACAACGAATGGCAGCAACTAGGTAACTTATTTACCTAGTGACAAGGAAAGAGTTGTCTCCCTTACAAGACATTTTCATTTGTACTTAAACCAAATAAAAAAGATAAAAGACTAAACATAAAAATAATAAACATAATAGTAAAAGATAAATGATATCAAATGATAAAACTGTAAATAAAACTTAGAATTTTAAAGAGATTTTCAAAGTAAAGATATATAGAAAAGTTTCATCAAGAATTGCTTATGTGCTTAAGTGTTTTTCATAGGGACATGGACCAACAGATGGAAGACATTGGACAACACGAATTGGAGGACATGAGACAACAACCAGCTGGTGGAGGAGAGCATTGGACAACGAATGACAGCAACTAGGTAAGTTATTTACCTAGTGACAAGGAAAGAGTTGTCTCCCTTACAAGACATTTTCATTTGTACTTAAACCAAATTAAACAGATAAAAGACTAAACATAATAATAATAAACATAATAGTAAAAGATAAATGATATAACATGATTAAACTATCAAAAAAACTTAAGATTTAAAAGAGATTTTTAAAGTAAAGATATAGAGAAAAGTTACATTAAGAATTGCTTAAGTGCTTGAGTGTTTTTCATAGCGACTTGGGCCAACAGATGGAAGGCATTGGACAACAACAAACTAATGGGGGACATTGGACAAGAAACAGCTGGTGGAGTAGGGCATCATAGAATGAATGGCAGAAATGCGTAACTTACTTATCTAGTGACAAGGTAAGAGTTGTCTCCTTTACAAAACATTTTCATTTTGAACTAAAAATAATAAAAAAATATAAGAGACTTAACATTAAAATAGTAAACATAATTCAAATATATAGATGGTATTAAATGAATAAAACTATCAATAAAACTTAGAATTTAAAGTAAATGCTACATAACACGTATAAGTTATCTTTAAAATTAATAAAACGTTAAATAAAACTAAGGATTTAAAAGATAAATGATATAAAATTAATAAAACTATAAATCAATAAAAGGGATTTTTAAAGTAAAGATATTGGGAAAAGATACATCAAGAATTGCTAACATGCTTGAGTGGAGGGCATTGGACAAGGAATGGCAGCAACTAGTTAACTTACTTATCTAGTTACAAGGTAAGAGTTCTTTCCCTTACAAAACTTTTTCATTTTGTACTAAAACTAATAAAAAAGATAAAAGACTAAACATAAAAATAATAAACATAATAGTAAAAGATAAATGATATAAAATGATAAAACTATTAAAAAAGACTTCAAATTTAAAAGAGATTTTGAAAGTAAAGATATATAGAAAAGTTGCATCAAGAATTGCTTATGTGCTTGAGTGTTTTTCATAGGGACATGGGCATGGCCCAACAGATGGAAGGCATTGGACAACAAGAATTGGAGGACATTGAACAACAAGCAGCTGGTGGAGGAGGGCATTGGACAACGAATGGCAGCCACTAGGTAACTTATCTACCTAGTGACAAGGAAAGAGTTTTCTCCCTTGCAAGACATTTTCATTTGTACTTAAACCAAATAAAACAGATAAAAGACTAAACATAATAATAATAAACATAATAGTAAAAGATAAATGATATAAGATGATTAAACTATCAAAAAAACTTAAGATTTAAAAGAGATTTTTAAAGTAAATATATAGAGAAAAGTTACATTAAGAATTGCTTATGTGCTTGAGTGTTTTTCATAGCGACTTGGACCAACAGATGGAAGGCATTGGACAACAACAAACTAATGGAGGACATTGGACAAGAAACAGCTGGTGGAGTAGGGCATCATAGAATGAATTGCAGAAATGCGTAACTTACTTACCTAGTGACAAGGTAAGATTTGTCTCCCTTACAAACATTTTCATTTTGAACTAAAAATAATGAAAAATATAAGAGACTTAACATTAAAATAATAAACATAATTCAAATATATAGATGGTATTAAATGAATAAAACTATCAATAAAACTTAAAATTTAAAGTAAATGCTATATAACACGTATACGTCATCTTTAGAATTAATAAAACGTTAAATAAAACTAAGGATTTAAAAGATAAATGATATAAAATTACTAAAACTATAAATTAATAAAAGAGATTATTAAAGTAAAGATATTGGGAAAAGATACATCAAGAATTGCTTACATGCTTGTGTGGAGGGCATTGGACAAGGAATGGCAGCAACTAGTTCACTTACTTACCTAGTGACAAGGAAAGAGTTGTCTCCCTTGCAAGACATTTTCATTTTGTACTAAAACTAATAAAAAAAGATTTAAGACTAAACATAAAAATAATAAACATAATAGTAAAAGATAAATGATTTAAAATGATAAAACTATTAAAAAAGACTTCAAATTCAAAAGATATAGAGAAAAGTTACATGAAGAATTGGTAATGTGCTTGAGTGTTTTTCATAGGGAAATGGACCAACAGATGGAAGGCATTGGACAACGACAGACTAAGGAGGTCATTGGACATCAACCAGCTGGTGGAGGAGAGCATTGGACAAGGAATGGCAGCAACTAGGTAACATTTTTACCTAGTGACAAGGTAAGAGTTGTCTCCCTTACAAGACATTTTCATTTGTACTTAAACCAAATAAAAAAGATAAAAAACTAAACATAAAAATAATAAACATAATAGTAAAAGATAAATGATATAAAATGATTAAACTATAAATAAAACTTAAAATTTAAAAGAGATTTTCAAAGTAAAGATATAGAGAAAAGTTACATGAAAAATTGCTTATGTGCTTGAGTGTTTTTTATGTGGTCACGGACCAACAGATGGAAGGCATTGGACAACAAGAATTGGAGGACATTGGACAACAAGCAGCTGGTGGAGGAGGGCATTGGACAAGGAATGACAGCAACTAGGTAACTTATTTACCTAGTGACAAGGTAAGAGTTGCCTCCCTAACAAGACATTTTCATTTCTACTTAAACCAAATAAAAAAGATAAAAGACTAAACAGAAAAATATTAAACATGATAGTAAAAGATAAATGATATAAAATGATAAAACTATAAATGATAAATCTATAAATAAAATTTTAAATTTTAAAAGAGATTTTCAAAGTAACGATATAGAGAAAAGTTACATGAAGAATTGCTTATGTGCTTGAGTGTTTTTCATAGGGACATGGACCAACAGATGGAAGGCTTAGGACAACAAGCAGCTGGTCGAGGAGGGCATTGGACAAGGAATGGCAGCAACTAGGTAACTTGTTTACCTAGTGACAAGGTAAGAGTTGCCTCCCTTACAACACATTTTCATTTGTACTTAAACCAAATAAAAAAGATAAAAGACTAAACATAAAAATAATAAACATAATAGTAAAAAAATAATGATATAAAATGATAAAACTATAAATGATAAAGCTATAAATAAAACTTACAATTTAAAAAGTGATTTTCAAAGTTAAGATATATAGAAAAGATACATGAAGAATTGGTAATGTGCTTGAGTGTTTTTCATAGGGATATGGACCAACAACAACATTGGACAACAACAGGCTTTTGGAGGAGAATGGACATAACCAGCTGATGGAGAAGGGCAATGGACAAAGAAAAAGCGAGTGGCAGGAATTAGGTAACATATTACCTAGTAACAAGGTAAGAGTTCTTCCCCTTACAAGATATTTTGTACTTAATTTCATAACAAAGATAAAAAACTAAACTTAATACAAGCTTAATGATATGAATGAAACAAAAGTGTAAAAGACAGTTAAACTGTTTTGCTATGGATGCTGCAACTGAGTTCTGTAGGAATTCCCATCCTTTCATTTTTAAAATTAAAAGAGATTTCAAAGTAGGCATAAAGAAAAGGGTCATTTAAAACATTTCTAACATGCTTACATGTCTTTTTCATGGAGTCTTTCTACAACTGATCGAAGGCATTGGACAACAACAGGCATTTTGAGGACAATGGACCATGACCAGCTGATGGAGAAGGGCATCGGACAAAGAACATCGATTAAAAGGAATTAGGTAACATATTACCCAGTGACAAGGTAAGAGTTCTTTCCCTTACAAGACATTTTCTACTAAATTTTATAACAAAGATAGAAAACTAATCTTAATACAAGCTGAATGATATGAATGAAACACATCTCTAAAGAAAAGTTAAACTGTTTTGCTATGGATGCTGCAACTGAGTTCTGTTGGAGTTCCCATCGTTTCATTTTCAAATTAAAAGAGATTTCAAATTATTGATAAAGAGAAAGGTTATTAAAAACATTGCTTATTTTTCATGGAGCCTTTCAACAACAGATGGAATGCATTGGACAACAACAGGCTTTTGGAGGACAATGGACCATAACCAGCTGATGGAGGAGGGTAATGGACAAAGAACAACGAGAGGCAGGAATGAGGTAACATATTACCTAGTGACAAGGTAAGAGTTGTTTACCTTACAATACATTTTGTATGAAAATTGATGATTAAGATAAAAGACTAAACATTAAATTGGTAAACTTAATGAAAGATGAATAATTTGAATTGAGCAAAAACTCCAAAAAGAGAGTTAAACTACTTTGCGGTGGATGATGCAACTGAGTTCTGTTGGAATTCCCATTCTTTCATTTTAAAATGAAAAAGAGATTTCAAAGTAGGGATAAATAGAAAGGTTACATAAAGAATTACTTATATGCTTGAGTCTTTTTCATTGGGCCTTTGAACAACAGATGGAAGGCATTGGGCAACAACAGGCAATTGGAGGACAATGGACCATAACCAGCTGATGGAGGAGGGCAATGGACAAAGAACAATGTGAGGCAGGAATTAGGTAACATATTACCTATTGACAAGGTAAGAGTTCTTTTCGTCTCAATACATTTTGTATGAAAATTTATAATAAGGATAAAAGACTTAACATAACTTAAGAGTGATAGATAAATGGTATAAAATGAATAAATTTATAAATTAAACTTAAAATTTAAAATGTAAATGATAAATAATTGTTTATTAGAATTAATAAAATCATGAATAAAACTTAGGATTTAAAAGATAAATAATATAATATTAAGTTTTAAATGAGCAAAACTATATATAAAGCTTAAGATTTCAAAGATAAATGCTTTTAAATAAAATCTTATGGAAAAAAAACTATAAATAAAAGTTAAACTATAAAAGATAAATGATATAAAATGAATAAAATTATAAATAAAACTTAAAATGTAGAAGATACTTGCAAATTAGGGATATAGAGACAAGTTACATAAATACTTGCTTACATGCTTCAGTCTTTTTCATTGTTCCTTTGAACAACAGATGGAAGGCATCGGACAACAACAGGTTTTGGAGGACACTGGACATAACTGACGAAGATCAGCAAGTGGCAAGAATTAGGTAACATATTACCTAGTGACAAGGTAAGAGTTCTTTCCCTTACAATACATTTTGTATTAAATTTTATAACAAAAATAGAAAACTAAACTGAATACAAGCTGAATGATATGAATGAAACAAAACTCTAAAAGAAAAATTAAACTGTTTTGCTATGGATGCTGCAACTGAGTTCTGTAGGAATTCTCATCCTTTCATTTTTGGACGGATTGCAAAGCAATTCCGGCGTATAGATTGACCATGTCCGGCCGTCTGTCCGTCCGTCCGTCTGTCTGTCTGTCCGTCCGTTCGTCCGTCCGTCCGTCTGCCGTCAACATTTTGGTTAAAATTCCTGGTTTAAGCAAAATCTATGGAACTGTATGCAGTAGAAACTTTATATTATACATGTAGCTTGCCCATGAGAAGACCTTTCAATTTATGCGGTAACATTTGACCTAGTGACCTTGACCTTACACTTTGACATAGTTAAGGACTTTGGTTAAAGTTCCTGGTTTAAGCAAAATTTATAAACTGTGTGCAGTAGAAACTTTATTTTATACATGTCATGTAGGTTGCCTCTGACAAAGCCTTTCAATTTATGCTGTATTATTTAACCTATTGACCTTGACCCAGTTAGTAACAAAAAGTTACTTTGCAATCCGGCCATACCGTCTTTAGCGGTGTTTTATTAACATTTAAAGAGATTTCAAAGTAGGGATAAAGAGAAAGGTTATTTAAAACATTGCTTACATGCTTACATGTCTTTTACATGGAGCCTTTGAACAACAGATGGAAGGCATTGGACAACAACAGGCTTTTGGAGGAAAATGGACATAACCAACTGATGGAGAAGGGCGTTGGACAAAGAACAGCGAGTGGCAGGAATGAGGTAACGTAATACCTAGTGACAAGGTAAGAGTTCTTTCGCTTACAAGACATTTTGTACTTAGTTTCATAACAAAGATAAAAAACCAAACTTAATACAAGCTGAATGATATGAATGAAACAAAACTCTAAAAGAAAGTTAAACTGTTATGCTATGGATGCTGAAACTGAGTTCTGTAGGAATTCCCATCCTTTCATTTTTAAAATTAAAAGAGATTTCAAAGTAGTGATAAAGAAAAGGGTCATTTAAAACATTTCTAACATGCTTTCATGTCTTTTTCATGGAGTCTTTCTACAACAGATGGGAGGCATTGGACAACAACAGGCTATTGGAGGACAATAGACCATGACAAGCTGATGGAGAAGGGCATCGGACAAAGAACATCGAGTGGAAGGAATTAGGTAACATATTACCTAGTGACAAGGTAAGAGTTAATTCCCTTACAATACATTTTCTACTAAATTACATAACAAAGATAGAAAACTAAGTTTATACAAGCTGAATGATATGAATGAAACAAAACTCTAAAAGAAAATTAAACTGTTTTGCTATGGATGCTGCAACTGAGTTCTGTTGGAATTCCCATCCTTTCATTTTTAGATTTAAAAGAGATTTCAAATTAGGGATAAAGAGAAAAGTTATTGAAAACATTGCTTATTTTTCATGGAGCCTTTCAACAACAGATGGAATGCATTGGACAACAACAGGCTTTTGGAGGACAATGGACCATAACCAGCTGATGGAGGAGGGTAATGGACAAAGAACAACGAGAGGCAGGAATTAGGTAACATATTGCCTAGTGACAAGGTAAGAGTTATTTCCCTTACAATACATTTTGTATGAAAATTGATGATTAAAATAAAAGACTAAACATTAAATTTTTTAAGTTAATAAAAGATGAATAATTTGAACTGAACAAAAACTCCAAAAAGAGTGTAAAACTATTTTGCTGTGGATGTTGCAACTGAGTTCTGTTGGAATTCCCATCCTTTCATTTTAAAATGAAAAAGAGATTTCAAAGTAGGGAGAAATAGAAAGGTTACATAAAGAATTACTTATATGCTTGAGTCTTTTTCATTGGGCCTTTGAACTACAGATGGAAGGCATTAGGCAACAACAGGCAATTGGAGGACAATGAACCATAACCAGCTGATGGAGGAGGGCAATGGACAAAGAACAATGTGAGGCAGGAATTAGGTAACATATTACCTAATGATAAGGTAAGGGTTCTTTCCCTTTCAATACATTTTGTATGAACATTTATAATAAGGATAAAACACTTAACATAACTTAAGAGTGATAGATAAATGGTATGAAATGAATAAATCTATAAATTAAACTTAAAATTTAAAAGGTAAATGATATATAATGATTTATTAAAGTTAATAAAACCATGAATAAAACTTAGGAGTTAAAAGATAAATAATGTAATATTAGGTTTTAAATGAGCAAAACTATACATAAAGCTTAATAGCCATTCTCTGTAAGGACCAAAATCGTTCGGCACGGCATGTCATGGATTTTGATGATTTTCGGTATAATGGGTATATATTAAGTACTGACCATGAAAATAACACTTTTCATCCAATGTGACCTCTGGTTGCCATGGTAACGAGGTCATTCTATTTATAGCACTTTTGGGACCATGAAATAAGCCAGCTCCGGAGACTTCGTTGCCATGGATACCACTGTAACAGCTTGTTCATCTTTATATAATCTATTCTTCCTTACTTCCATTCTTACTTAGTACACTTAGATATGTGATATTTATCACAGGAAGCTTATTGTATTAAGCCAAACAAAGTCAAAATGAAGCGAAAAATAGAGGTGAAAATAAGGGCCAATTTAGTGTGTTTTTGACCATTTTCAATCTTAAATATCACAAAAGGCACCAATACGAGACTAGTGATTTTCATCAATGGAAATGTATGTTTATTGACAAATAAAATGAATGAAAAATTGGAGTGGGTATTTTAGAGTTTTACCTAAATTCTGTCGTCAAAGACCGTTGCCATGGCAACATTAGAGCTTTTTTCTTGTTTCATATTATCTTTGAAATTGATTTTATTCCTCTTTAGAGTTACATAAGATTGTCAACATGTATGCATGTATAGATATGACTTTTATCTTTTACATAAGAACAATTAAAATGTTCAAGGTCATTGGCTTGATGTTCAAGGTCATTTATACTTTGAGACTCAAATTTTGCATAAAATATTGATTTTTTAATTTTTTTGTTACCGATTTTAGTGATTTTTATAATTTAATATTTTCATAGGTCATATATATTATGAAAGCACATGAATATAAGAAAGACAAATCTTAGAATTTATTGAACTGTAGCTATTCAATAGGAAAATATTTTTCCGTCAAAAAACAAGAAAAATACAGATTTCGTCCCTTTTTTATCAACATACTCACCAAGAATTTAGATATTCGAAGATGTGAAGAAACGTAATCAATAGTTCTAAGAAATAAGTGATACATTTATCATTTTATGGCAAATAACTGTTAAGTTCAATATTTCAAGGTTTCTAAAATATTGACACCTTCATTTTATGAAAATCAGGATTTTTCGTCAAATCTGGTCACTTAAAATTTAATGACCTTGAAAATTCAGTGGGTGACCTTGAAATATTTTCAAGGTCATTTTAATATCAAAGCGCCTTTGATAGATGTATACATGAACTTCTGTTCCAATATCATGCGTAGATAGTTTGATAGAGGTTGTGTTTAAATTCATCGTATTGAAACCTTTCAGCCGATTGTTGCCATAGCAACTAAATTTGATGCTGCTTTGCATATAAAAGGACAAATTAGCCCAATTAATTTTTTATATTCATGTAGAGTTCAAAGATGATACTAATTGGATAAATACAATTTGGACTTCAAAAATTGGTGCTTTTATGAAATTTTCAACCTTGTAAAACAGTAAAAACATGCAAAAAAGGGTCTTTGAGTTCCCAAAACAAAGCCTTTTGATACCCTGTTTCGGCCCAATTTTTCATCTTGTATACATAAGGCATCCGAGATGAATGTAAAAAACTTTACAAATATGCGTAATAATAAGGATTAAAAGAAAATAATCAAAGCATTTTAAGATTTAAAATGTACCTGTTTCCATGGTAACGAAGCCTACAAATATGCCTTGTCCTATAGATTTTCCCAATTTTTGAAACTTCAGACACGGTTACCATGGCAACGACAACCTTTTTGAAAAAACTGGGGTTGATTTACATACTAGTACTTCATATTGAACTTCCATACCAAAAATCTCAAAAATCCATGACGTGCCGTGCCAAAATGTTTTGAAATTCTTTGGTTCTTACAGAGAATTGCTGTTAAGATTTCAAAGATAAATGCTTTTAAATAAAATCTTATTGAAAAAAAAACTATAAATAAAAGTTAAACCATAAAAGATATATGATATAAAATGAATAGAATTATATATAGAACTTAAAATGTAGAAGATATTTGCAAATTAAGGATACAGAGACAAGTTACATAAATACTTGCTTACATGCTTCAGTATTTTTCATTGTTCCTTTGAACAGATGGAAGGCATTGGACAACAACAGGCTTTTGGAGGACAATGGACTCTAAAAGAAAAATTAAACTGTTTTGCTATGGATGCTGCAACTGAGTTCTGTAGGAATTGTCATCCTTTCATTTTTGGACGGATTGCAAAGCAATTCCAGCGTATAGATTGACCATGTCCGCCCGTCTGTTCGTTTGTCCGTCTGTCTGTCCGTCCGTTCGTCCGTCCGTCCGTCCGTCCGTCTGCCGTCAACATTTTGGTTAAAATTCCTGGTTTAAGCAAAATCTATGGAACTGTATGCAGTAGAAACTTTATATTATACATGTAGCTTGCCCATGAGAAGACCTTTCAATTTATGCGTTAACATTTGACCTAGTGACCTTGACCTTACACTTTGACATAGTTAAGGATTTTGGTTAAAGTTCCTGGTTTAAGCAAAATCTATGGAACTGAGTGCAGTAGAAACTTTATTTTATACATGTCATGTAGGTTGCCTCTGACAAAGCCTTTCAATTTATGCTGTATTATTTAACCTATTGACCTTGACCCAGTTAGTGACAAAAACTTACTTTGCAATCCGGCCATACCGTTTTTAGTGGTGTTTAATTAAAATTTAAAGAGATTTCAAAGTAGGGATAAAGAGAAAGGTTATTTAAAACATTGCTTACATGCTTACATGTCTTTTTCATGGAGCCTTTGAACAACAGATGGAAGGCATTGGACAACAACAGGCTTTTGGAGGAAAATGGACATAACCAGCTGATGGAGAAGGGCATTGGACAAAGAACAGCGATTGGCAGGAATTAGGTAACGTATTACCTAGTGACAAGGTAAGAGTTCTTTCCCTTAAAAGACATTTTGTACTTAGTTTCATAACAAAGATAAAAAACTAAACTTGATACAAGCTGATGATATGAATGAAACAAAACTCTAAAAGAAAGTTAAACTGTTATGCTATGGATGCTGCAACTGAGTTCTGTAGGAATTCCCATCCTTTCATTTTTAAAATCAAAAGAGATTTCAAAGTAGTGATAAAGAAAAGGGTCATTTAAAACATTTCTAACATGCTTTCATGTCTTTTTCATGGAGTCTTTCTACAACAGATGGAAGGCATTGGACAACAACAGGCTATTGGAGGACTATGGACCATGACTAGCTGATGGAGAAGGGCATCGGACAAAGAACATCGAGTGGAAGGAATTAGGTAACATATTACCTAGTGACAGGGTAAGAGTTCATTCCCTTACAATACATTTTCTACTAAATTTCATAACAAAGATAGAAAACTAAACTTAATACAAGCTGAATGATATGAATGAAACAAAACTCTAAAAGAAAGTTAAACTGTTTTGCTATGGATGCTGCAACTGAGTTCTGTTGGAATTCCCATCCTTTCATTTTTAAATTTAAAAGAGATTTCAAATTAGGGATAAAGAGAAAAGTTATTGAAAACATTGCTTATTTTTCATGGAGCCTTTCAACAACAGATGGAATGCATTGGACAACAACAGGCTTTTGGAGGACAATGGACCATAACCAGCTGATGGAGGAGGGTAATGGACAAAGAACAACGAGAGGCAGGAATTAGGTAACATATTACCTAGTGACAAGGTAAGAGTTATTTCCCTTACAATACATTTTGTATGAAAATTGATGATTAAAATAAAAGACTAAACATTGAATTTTTTAAGTTAATAAAAGATGAATAATTTGAACTGAACAAAAACTCCAAAAAGAGAGTAAAACTATTTTGCTGTGGATGTTGCAACTGAGTTCTGTTGGAATTCCCATCCTTTCATTTTAAAATGAAAAAGAGATTTCAAAGTAGGGAGAAATAGAAAGGTTACATAAAGAATTACTTATTTGCTTGAGTCTTTTTCATTGGGCCTTTGAACAACAGATGGAAGGCATTAGGCAACAACAGGCAATTGGAGGACAATGAACCATAACCAGCTGATGGAGGAGGGCAATGGACAAAGAACAATGTGAGGCAGGAATTAGGTAACAAATTACCTATTGACAAGGTAAGAGTTCTTTCCCTTTCAATACATTTTGTATGAAAATTTATAATAAGGATAAAAGACTTAACATAGCTTAAGAGTGATAGATAAATGGTATAAAATGAATAAATTTATAAATTAAACTTAGAATTTAAAAGGTAAATGATATATAATTATTCATTAAAATTGATAAAATCATGGATAAAACTTAGGATTTAAAAGATAAGTAATATAATATCACGTTTTAAATGAGCAAAACTATACATAAAGCTTAAGATTTCAAAGATAAATGCTTTTAAATAAAATCTTATTGAAAAAAAACTATAAATAAAAGTTAAACCATAAAAGATATATGATATAAAATGAATAGAATTATATATAGAGTTGTTTCCCTTGCAAGACATTTTCATTTGTACTTAAACCAAATAAATAAGATAAAAGACTAAACATAAAAATAATAAACATAACAGTAAAAGATAAATGATATAAAATGATAAAACTATAAATAAAACTTAAAATTTAAAAGATATTTTCAAAGTAAAGATATAGAGAAAAGTAACATGAATAATTGCTTATGTTCTTGAGTGTTTTTCATAGGGACTTGGACCAAGATATGGAAGGCATTGGACAACGACAACCTCAAGGAGGTCATATGACAACAAGCAGCTTGTGGAGTAGGGCATTGGACATCGAATGGCAGCAACTAGGTAACTTGCTTATCTAGTGACAAAGTAAGAGTTCTCTCCCTTACAAAACATTTTCATTTGTACTTTAACCAAATAAAAAAGATAAAAGACTTAACATAAAAATAATAAACATAATAGTAAAAGATAAATGATATAAAATGATTAAACTATAAATAAAACTTAAAATTTAAAAGAGATTTTCAAAGGAAAGATATAGAGAAAAGTAACATGAAGAATTGCTTATGTGCTTGAGTGTTTTTCACAGGGACATGGACCAACAGATGGAAGGCATTGGACAACGTCAGACTAAATGAGGTCATTTGACATTAACCAGCCGGTGGAGTAGGGCATTGGACATCGAATGGCAGCAACTAGGTAACTTGCTTATCTAGTGACAAGGTAAGAGTTCTCTCCCTTACAAAACATTTTCATTTGTACTTAAACCAAATAAAAAAGATAAAAGACTAAACATAAAAATAATAAACATGATAGTAAAAGATAAGTGATATAAAATGATAAAACTATAAATGATAAAACTATAAATAAAACTTAAAATTTACAAGAGATTTTCAAAGTAACGATATAAAGAAAAGTTACATGAAGAATTGCTTATGTGCTTGAGTGTTTTTCATAGGGACATGGACCAATAGATGAAAGGCATTGGACAACAACTAGCTGGTGGAGTAGGGCAATGGACAACGAATGGCAGCAACTAGGTAACTAACTTATCTAGTGACAAGGTACGAGTTCTCTTCCTTACAAAACATTTTCATTTGTAGTTAAACCATATAAAAAAGATAAAAGACTAAACATAAAAATAATAAACATAATAGTAAAAGATAAATGATATAGAATGATAAAACTATAAATGATCAAGCTATGAATAAAACTTAAAATTTAAAAGAGATTTTCAAAGTAAAGATATAGAGAAAAGTTACATGAAGAATTGCTTATGTGCTTGAGTGTTTTTAACAGGGACATGGACCAACAGATGGAAGGCATTCGACAACCACAGACTAAAGGAGGTCATTGGACATCATCCAGCTGTTGAAGTAGGGTATTGGACATCGAATGGCAGCAACAAGGTAACTTACTTATCTAGTGACAAGGTAAGAGTTCTCTCCCTTACAAAACATTTTCATTTTTACTTAAACCATATAAAACAGATAAAAGACTAAACATAAAAATAATAAACATAATAGTAAAAGATAAATGATATAAAATGATTACACTATGAATGTACTTAAAATTTAAAAGAGATTTTTAAAATAAAGATATATAGAAAAGTTACATCAAGAATTGCTTATGTGCTAAAGTGTTTTTCATAGGGACATGGACCAACAGATGGAAGACATTGGACAACAAGAATTGGAGGACATGGGGCAGCAAGCAGCTGGTGGAGGAGGGCATTGGACAACGAATGGCAACAACTAGGTAACATATTTACCTAGTGACAAGGTAAGAGTTGTCTCCCTTACAATACATTTTCATTTGTACTTAAAGCAAATAAAAAAGATAAAAAAAATAAACATAAAAATAATAGACATAAAAGTAAAAGATAAATGATATAAAATGATTAAACTATAAATAAAACTTAAAATTTAAAAGAGATTTTCAAAGTAAAGATATAGAGAAAAGTTACATGAAATAATTGCTTATGTGCTTGAGTGTTTTTCATGGGGACATGGACCAACAGATGGAAGGCATTGGACAACAAGAATTGGACGACATTGGACAACAAGCAGCTTGTGGAGGAGGGCATTGGACAAGGAATGGCAGCAACTAGGTAACTTATTTACCTAGTGACAAGGTAAGAGTTGATTCCCTAACAAGACATTTTCATTTGTACTTAAACCAAATAAAAATGATAAAAGACTAAACATAAGAATAATAAACATGATAGTAAAAGATAAATGTTATAAAATGATAAAACTATAAATGATAAATCTATAAATAAAACTTAAAATTTACAAGAGATTTTCAAAGTAACGATATAGAGAAAAGTTACATGAAGAATTGCTTATGTGCTTGAGTGTTTTTCATAGGGACATTGACCAATAGATGAAAGGCATTGGACAACAACTAGCTGGTGGAGTAGGGCAATAGACAACGAATGGCAGCAACTAGGTAATTTATTTACCTAGTGACAAGGTAAGAGTTGTCTCCCTTACAAGACATTTTCATTTGTACTTAAACCAAATAAAAAAGATAAAAAACTAAATATAAAAATAATAAACATAATAGTAAAAGATAAATGATATAAAATGATAAAACTATAAATAAAACTTAAAATTTAAAAGAGATTTTCAAAGTAAAGATAGAGAGAAAAGTTACATGAAGAATTGCTCATGTGCTTGAGTGTTTTTCATAGGGACAGGGACCAACAGATGGAAGGCATTGGACAACAAGGAGCTGGTGGAGGAGGGCATTTGACAAGGAATGGCAGCAACTTGGTGACTTATTTATCTAGTGAGAAGGTAAGAGGTGCCTCCCTTACAAGACCTTTTCATTGTACTTAAACCAAATAAAAAAGATAAATGACTAAACATAAAAATAATAAACATAATAGTAAAAGATAAATGATATCAAATGATTAAACTATAAATAAAACTTAAAATTTAAAAGAGATTTTCAAAGTAAAGATAGAGAGAAAAGTTACATGAAGAATTGCTTATGTGCTTGAGTGTTTTTCATAGGGACATGGACCAACAGGTGGAAGGCATTGGAAAACGACAGACTAAAGGAGGTCATTGGACATCAACCAACTAGTGGAGTAGAGTATTCGACATCGAATGGCAGCAACTAGGTAACTTACTAATCTAGTGACAAGGTAAGTACTCTTTCCATTACAAAACATTTTCATTTTGTACTAAACCTAATAAAAAAGATGAAAAACTAAACATAATAATAATAAACATAATAGTAAAAGATAAATGATATAACATGATTAAACTATGAAAAAAACTTTTTTTGTGCTTGAGTGTTTTTCATAGGGACATGGATCAACAGATGGAAGGCATTGGACAACAAGCAGCTGGTGTAGGAGGGCATTGGACAACGCATGGCAGCAACTAGGTAACTTATTTGCCTTGTGGCAAGGAAAGAGTTATATCCCTTACAAGACCTTTTCATTTGTGCAATAAATTTATTTTGGTCTATTAAGAATTCAGGGGATGTGATTGAAAAAATGAAATCTGTAAATTTCCAAGCCAATACGATTTCTTCATACGACTTCTCTAATATGTACACCACACTTCCTCATGACAAAATTAATGATCGATTATCTAATCTCATTAAATGGTGTTTTGATCGAGAGCGAAAAACTTACATTTGTACATCTGAATCGAAGGGTTTCTTTTGACAGACTACAAATCATACAAATCATGGACATGTAGTGACCTGTGTAATGCCTTGTCCTTCCTCTTGGACAATATTTATGTTAGATTTGATGAGGATCTATACAAGCAGGTTGTAGGAATTCTTATCGGTACTAACTGTGCGCCTCTTGTTGCAGATTTATTTTTATTCACTTATGAAAAAGAATTTATCCAAAATCTTCAAAAGCAAAGAAAATTTGATGAGCTGAAATGTTTCAATAATACTTCTAGGTATCTGGATGATATTCTAACCATTGACAATCCAGCTTTTGAATTATATAAGAATGAAATTTATCCACAAGAATTAACGCTTAACAAGGCAAACCTTTCAAATACAGAAACACCCTTTTTGGACCTAAATATCAAAATTGTAAACGGAAAGATTCATACAAGTGTATATGACAAAAGGGATGATTTTGGATTCAACATAGTCAATTTCCCTTGGCTTGACGGTGATGTTCCAAGATTACCGTCATATGGCATTTACATATCACAGCTCATCCGGTACGCTAGAGCATGTACTGATATTTTGGATTTTCACAGTAGAAATTTACAAATTACCAAAACACTTTTAGGTCAAGGTTTCCGCTTTCATAAACTAGTTAAGACTTTCTGGAAAATTTACAAGAATTACAGTCAACTTCTTTTAAAATTCGGATCTATACATGCAACGGAGTACATAACTATGGGTATTACATAACCTGTCTTTTATGGTGATATGATAAACAAAATAAAAAGGATCAAAGGTAGGCAGCATAACCATCGAAAATGCGTCAGAATCATCAAACGCCTTCTATATCGTGGATATGATCCTAATGTCACCAGACGGACACTAGGCTTGGTACTTGACCAATCTACAGTCTTGTACAAGCGCATCCTTGAGACTAGTACTCTGACTGACTGTGACGACGGGACTCCATGACGGGCCCTGTCCAAACCTCTTTAGAGAAGACAGGGCCCCGACCACCTGTCCTCTCTGAATGTCAGTCGGACTCCTCGGGTGATTACATACATAAGCTCGCTACAGCCGGCAGAGCACGGACTGTATTACGCATGCCCTCTTTTTATATCCATTTACATATTCATCTGTGTCTCTGGGGCCTCTACGTTTCGCGGTCTTGTTTGTGTGATGTCATCTTACAGTGAGGAGGTTGTTTTACACCACAATTGTACGTTCTTCGAGACCTCTGGGTAATTGGAGAAGTGAGAGGGTTGTGCGCACGTAATCCAGGATAACCACACCATTTGCTGCTTGCGTGACAGATGGCCGTCCAAAGTCGGCACCGGTTACCCATTGGTCTCGTCGGTTTATGTGTAGTCTTTTGTGTTTGATGTTTACATGTCGTATGTCTCTTTTCCGTCTCATTCTGTACTCGTCTTCTGTGTTTTTGCATCGGATGTTTTGGTGTTTTACTGTTGATGCTGCAAAGGGGTTCTGTTGGAGATCTCCTCCCTTCTTTTTAAACCAAATAAAAAAGATAAAAGACTAAACATAAAAATAATTAACATAATAGTAAAAGATAAATGATATGAGATGATAAAACTATAAATAAAACTTAAATTTGAAAAAAGGATTTTCAAAGTATAGATATAGAGAAAAGTTACATGAAGAATTCCTTATGTGCTTGAGTGATTTTCATAGGGACATGGACCAACAGATGGAAACATTGGACAACGACAGACTAAAGGAGGTGATTGGAGATTAACCAGCTGGTGGAGTAGGGCATTGGACAACGAATGGCAGCAACTAGGTAACTTATCTACCGAGTGACAAGGTAAGAGTTCTCTCCCTTACAAGACATTTTCATTTTGAACTAAAACTAATAAAAAAGATAAAAGACTAAACATAAAAATAATAAACATAATAGTTAAAGATAAATGATATAAAATGATACAACTATTAAAAAAAACTTAAAATTTAAAAGAGATTTTTAAAGTAAAGATACATAGAAAAGTTACATGAAGAATTGCTTATGTGCTTGAGTGTTTTTCATAGGGACATGGACCAACAGATGAAAGTCATTGGACAAGAAGAATTGGAGGACATGGGACAACAAGCATCTGGTGGAGGAATGCATTGGACAAGGAATGGCAGCAACTAGGTAACTTATTTACCTAGTGACATGGTAAGAGTTGTCTCCCTTACAAGACATTTTCATTTGTACTTAAACCAAATAAAAAAGATAAAAGACTAAACATAAAAATAATAAACATAATAGTAAAAGATAAATGACATAAAATGATAAAACTATTAAAAAAACTTAAAATTTAAAAGAGATTTTTAAAGTAAAGATATAGAGAAAAATTACATGAAGAATTGCTTTCGTGCTTGAGTCTTCTTCATAGGGACTTGGACCAACAGATGGAAGGCATTGGACAGCAACAGACTAAAGGAGGACATTGGACAAGAAGCAGCTGGTGGAGTAGGGCATCATAGAAGGAATGGCAGAAATGCGTTACTCACTTACCCAGTGACAATGTAAGAGTTGTCTCCCTTACAACACATTTTCATATTGAACTAAAAATAATAAAAAAGATGAGAGACTTAAGATTAAAATAATAAACATAAATCAAATACATAAATGGTATAAAATGAATACAACTATCAATAAAACTTAAAATTTAAAGTAAATTCTATATAACATGTAAAAGTTATTTTTAAAATTATAAAACGTTAAATAAAACTAAGGATTTAAAAGATAAATGATATAAAATTGATTTTTAAATTGAATGAAATTACGAGTAAAACCTAAAGATTTGAAAGATAAATGGTATAAAATGAATAAAACTATAAATTAATAAAAGAGATTTTTAAAGTAAAGATATTGAGGAAAGATACATCAAGAATTGCTTACATGCTTGAGTGTTTTTCATAGGGACTTGGACGAAGAGATGGAAGGCATTGGACGACAACAAACTAATTTAGGACATTCGACAACAAGCTGCTGGTGGAGGAGGGCATTGGACAACGAATGGCAGCAACTAGGTAACTTACTTATCTAGTGACAAGGTAAGAGTTCTCTCCCTTACAAATCATTTTCATTTTGTACTGAAACTAATAAAAAAGATAAAAGACTAAACATAAAAATAATAAACATAATAGTAAAAGATAAATGATATAAAATGATAAAAATATAAAAAAAAAACTTAAAATTTAAAAGACATTTTTAAAGTAAAGATATATAGAAAAGTTACACGAAGAATTGCTTAAGTGCTTGAGTGTTTTTCATAGGGACATGGACAAACAGATGGAAGCATTGGACAATGACAGACTAAAGGAAGTCATTGGACAACAACCAGCTGGTGGAGTAGGGCATTGGACAACGACTGACAGCAACTAGGTAACTTACTTATCTAGTGACAAGGTAAGAGTTCTCTCCCTTACAAGACATTTTCATTTTGTACTAAAACTAATAAAAAAGATAAAAGACTAAACTTAAAAATAATAAACATAATAGTTAAAGATAAACAATGTAAAATGATAAAACTATTGAAAAATCTTATAATTTAACAGAGATTTTCAAAGTAAAGATAAATAGAAAAGGAACATCAAGAATTGCTTATGTGCCTGAGTGTTTTTCATAGCATAGGGACATGGACTAACAGATGGAAGGCATTGGATAACAAGAATTGGAGGACATTGGACAACAAGCAGCTGGTGGAGGAGGGCATTGGTCAACGAATGGCAGCAACTAGGTAACTTATTTGCCTAGTGACAAGGTAAGAGTTGTCTCCCTTACAAGTCATTTTCATTTGTACTTAAACCAAATATAAAAGATAAAAGACTAAACATAAAAATAATGAACATAAGAGTAAAAGATATATGATATAAGATGATAAAACTATAAATAAAACTTCAAATTTAAAAAGAGATTTTCAAAGAATAGATATAGAGAAAAGTTACATGAAGAAATGCTTATGTGCTTCAGTGTTTTTCATAGGATCATGGACCAATAGATGGAAGGCATTGGACAACGACAAACTAAAGGAGGTCATTGGACAACAACCAGCTGGTGGAGTAGGGCTTTAGACATTGAATAACAGCAACTAGGTAACGTAGTTATCTAGTGACAAGGTAGGAGTTCTCTCCCTTACATGACGTTTTCATTTTGTACTAAAGCTAATGAAAAAGATGAAAGACTAAACATCAAAATAATAAACATAATAGTTAAAGATAAATTGTATAAAATGATAAAACTATTAAAGAAACTTAAAATTTAAAAGAGATTTTTAAAGTAAAGATATATAGAAAAGTTACATGAAGAATTGCTTATGTCCTTGAGTGTTTTTCATAGGGACATGGACCAACAGATGGAAGGCATTGGACAACAAGAATTGGAGGACATTGGACAACAAGCAGCTGGTGGAGTAGGGCTTTGGAAAATGAATGACAGCAACTAGGTAACGTACTTTTCTAGTGACAAGGTAGGAGTTCTCTCCCTTACATGACATTTTCATTTTGTAATAAAACTAATAAAAAAGATAAAATACTACACATAAAAATAATAAACATAATAGTAAATATAAAACTATCCAAAAAGCTAAAAATTTAAAAGACTTTTTTAAGTTAAAGATATAGAGAAAAGTTACATTAAGAATTGCTTACGTGCTTGGGTCCTTTTCATAGGGACATGGACCAACAGATGGAAGCATTGGACAACGACAGACTAAAGGAGGTTTTTGGACAACAACCAGCTGGTGGAGTAGGGCATTTGACAACGACTGACAGCAACTAGGTAATTTACTTATCTAGTGACAAGGTAAGAGTTCTCTCCCTTACAAATGATCCAACTATCAAAAAGACTTAAAATTTAAAAGAGATTTTTAAAGTAATGATATATAGAAAAGTTACATAAAGAATTGCTTACGTGCTTGAGTAATTTTCATAGGGACATGGACCAAGAGATGGAAAGCATTGGACTACAAGAATTGGAGGACATGGGACAACAAGCAGCTGGTGGAGGAGGGCATTGGACAACGAATAGCTGCAACTAGGAAACTTATTAACCTAGTGATAAGGTGAGAGTTGTCTCCCTTACAAGACATTTTCATTTGTACTTAAACCAAATAAAAAAGATAAAAGACTAAACATGAAAATAATAAAAATAATAGTAAAAGATAAATGATATCAAATGATAAAACTATAAATAAAACTTGGAATTTAAAAGAGATTTTTTAAGTAAAGATATAGAGAAAAGTTACATGAAGAATTGCTTATGTGCTTGAGTATTTTTCAAAGAGATAGGCACCAACAGATGGAAGCATTGGACAACGACAGACTAAAGGAGGTCATTGGAAAACAACCAGCTGGTGGAGTAGGACATTGGACAACGAATGGCAGCAACTAGGTAACTTACTTATCTAGTTTCAAGGTAAGAGTTCTCTCCCTTACAAGACATTTTCATTTTGTACTGAAACTAATAAAAAATATAAAAGACTAAACATAAAAATAATAAACATAATAGTAAAAGATAAATGATATAAAATGATAAAACTATAAATAAACCTACAAATTTAAAAGAGATTTTTAAAGTAAAGATATATAGAAAAGTTATATAAGAATTGCTTATGTGCTTGAGTGTTTTTCATAGGGACATGGACCAACAGATTGAAGGCATTGGACAACAAGAATTGGAGGACATTGGACAACAACCAGCTGGTGGAGGAGGGCATTGGACAACGAATGGCAGAAACTAGGTAAAAGAGATTTTTAAAGTAAAGATATATAGAAAAGTTATATGAAGAATTGCTTATGTGCTTGAGTGCTTTTCATAGGGACATGGACCAACAGATGAAAGATATTGGACAAACAGAATTCGAGGACATTGGACAACAAGTAGCTGGTGGAGGAGGGCATTGGACAACGAATGGCAGCAACTAGGTAACTAATTTACCTAGTGACAAGGTAAGACTTGTCTCCCTTTCAAGACATTTTCATTTGTACTTAAAGCAAATAAAAAGATAAAAGACAAAACATAAAAATGATAAACATAATAGTAACAGATAAATGATATAAGATGATAAAACTATAAATAAAACTTAAAATTTAAAAGAGATTTTCAAAGTATAGATATAGAGAAAAGTTACATGAAGAATTTCTTATGTGCTTGATTGTTTTCATAGGGACATAGAACAACAGATGGAAGGCATTGGACAACGACAGACTAAAGGATGTCATTTGACAACAAGCAGGTGGTGGAGGAGGGCATCGGACAACGAATGACAGCAACTAGGTAACTTACTTATCGAGTGACAAGGTAAGAATTATCTCCCTTACAAGAAATTTTCATTTTGTACTAAAACTAATTAAAAAGATAAAAGACTAAACATAAAAATAATAATCATAATAGTAAAAGTTAAATGATATAAAATGATAAAACTATTATTAAAAAAACTTAAAATTTAAAAGAGATTTTTAAAGAAAAGATATATAGAAAATTTACTTGAAGAATTGCTGATGTGCTTGAGTGTTTTTCATAGAGACAGATGGAAGGCATTGGACAACGACAGACTAAAGGAGGTCATTGGGCAACAACCAGCTGCTGGAGTAGGGCATTGGACAAAGAATGGCAGCAACTAGGTAACTTATCTACCTAGTGACAAGGTAAGAGTTGTCACCCTTACAAGACATTTTCATTTGTACTTAAACCAAATAAAAAAGATAAAAGACTAAACACAAAAATAATGAACATGATGGTAAAAGATAAATGATATAAGATGATAAAACTATTAAAACAACTTAAAATTTAAAAGAGATTTTTAAAGTAAAGATATATAGAAAAGTTATGTGAACAATTGCTTATGTGCTTGAGTGTTTTTCATAGGGACATGGACCGACAGATTGAAGGCATTGGACAACGACAGACTAAAGGAGGCCATTGGAAAACAACCAGCTGGTGGAGGAGGGCATTGGACAAGGAATGGCAGCAACTAGGTAACTTATTTATCTAGTGACAAGATAAGAGTTGTCTGCCTTACAAGACATTTTCATTTGTACTTAAACCAAATAAAAAAGATAAAAGACTAAACATAAAAATGATAAACATAATAGTAAAAGATAAATGATATAATATGATTAAACTATCAAAAAATCATAGAATTTAAAAGAGATTTGTAAAGCAAAGTTATAGAGAAAAGTTACATGAAGAATTGTTTATGTGCTTGCGTGTTTTTCGTAGGGACATGGACCAACAGATGGAATTCATTGGACAACGGCAGACTAAAGGACGTTATATGACAACAACCAGCTGGTGGAGTAGGGCATTGGACATCGAATTGCAGCCACTAGGTAACCTACTTATCTAGTGACAAGGTAAAAGTTCTCTCCCTTACAAAACATTTTCATTTTCTACTAAAACTAATAAAAAATATAAAAGACTAAACATAAAAATAATAAACAGAATAGTAAAAGATAAATGATATAACATGATTTAACTATCAAAAAAACATGGAATTTAAAAGAGATTTTTAAAGTAAAGATATAGAGAAAAGTTACATCAAGAATTGCTTACGTGCTGGAGTCTTTGTCATAGGGACTTGGACAAACAGATGGAAGACATTGGAGAACAACAGACTAATGGAGGACTTTGGACAAGAAGCAGCTGATGGAGTAGGACATCATAGAAGGAATGGCAGAAGTGCGCAACTTACTTACCTAGTGACAAGGTAAGAGTTGTCTCCCTTACAAAACATTTTCATATTGAACTGAAAATAATAAAAAAGATAAGAGACTTGACATTGAAATAATAAACATAAGTCAATTTTATAAATGGTATAAAATGAATAAAACTATCAATAGAACTCAAAATTTAAAGTAAATGCCATATAACATGTA
Organism: Pinctada imbricata; assembly: GCA_033119305.1. NCBI lineage: Eukaryota > Metazoa > Mollusca > Bivalvia > Pterioida > Pteriidae > Pinctada > Pinctada imbricata. The sequence goes on from VSWD01000010.1 coordinate 71,777,913, forward strand.
TAAGGTATTTTTAAAATTAATTAAACATTAAATAAAACTAAGGATTTAAAAGATAAATGATATAAAATTTATTATTAAATTGAATGATATACGAGTAAAACCTAAAGATTTGAAAGATAAATGATATAAAATGAATAAAACTATAAATTAATAAAAGAGATTTTTAAATTAAAGATATAGGGAAAAGTTACTTCAAGAATTGCTTACATGCTTGAGTGTTCTTCATAGGGACTTGGACGAAGAGATGGAGGGCATTGGACAACAACAGACTAATTGAGGACATTGGACAACACGCAGCTGGTGGAGGAGGGCATTGGACAACGAATGACAGCAACTAGGTAACTTACTTATCAAGTGACAAGGTAAAAGTTCTCTCCTTCACAAAACATTTTCATTTTGTGCTCAAACTAATATTTAAGACAAAAGAATAAACATAAAAATAATAAACATAATAGTAAAAGAAAACTGCTTTAGAATGATAAAACTATAAATAAAACTTAAAATTTAAAAAGAGATTTTCAAAGTAAAGATATAGAGAAAAGTTACATGAAGAATTGCTCATTTTGTACTAAAACTAATAAAAAAGATAAAAGACTAAACATAAAAATAATAAACATAATAGTAAAAGATAAATGATATAAAAGGATAAAACTATCACAAAAACTTAAAATTTAAAAGAGATTTTTAAAGAAAAGATATATAGAAAAGTTACATCAAGAATTCCTTATGTGCTTGAGTGTTTTTCATAGGGACATGGGCCAACAGATGGGAGGCATTGGACAACAAGAATTGGAGGACATTGGACAACAAGCAGCTGGTGGAGGAGGGCATTGGACAACGAATGACATTAACTAGGTAACTTATTTACCTAGTGACAAGTTAAGAGTTGTCTCCCTTACAAGACTTTTTCATTTGCACTTAAACCAAATAAAAAGATAAAAGACTAAACATAAAAATAATAAACATAATAGTAAAAGATAAATGATATAAAATGATTAAACTATCAATAAAACTTAAAATTTAATAAAAGAGATTTTTAAAGTAAAGATATAGAGAAAAGTTACATCAAGAATTGCTTATGTGCTTGAGACGTTGGGCAAAGAAAGAGGATGTACAGCTCGACACCCTTTCCGAATGGATAAAATCAATCAGAGGGTTACTTTTATCTAGAATTAACCGATTAAAATCAACTGTGAACACCATATTCGTGTCTATATTTAAAGACCCTGATGTTATCACAGAACTTACCTACCTCCAAGAACATTATGTCATCACACCAGCGGACAAAGCCTCAAATAATTACACATTTACTTGCAAAAAGTACTATTTCGACAGTCTAGTTAAAGAGTTGGGTTTAAATTCGACACCTGGAAATCCCACTTACACCCCAACGAACCTTTCTGCCTCTGAAATAATAGATAACCACAAATCAGCTCTTGCTTCCTTTGGCTTCGACACTACCAATTTAGATTTAGATTTACCATACTTATACTGCATACCTAAAATGGATAAGAATCCGCACAAACAACGTTTCATCGCTGGTTCCTCAAAATGTTCTACCAAATCTGTATCGATCTTACTCACCAAAGTTTTATCTGAAATCAAATCTTGGCTACAAAAATATTGTTCGACAGTATATTCTCGCAGTGGTATCAACCAGATGTGGATTTTAAAGAATTCGAAGGAACTTTTAGAACATCTGAAATCCACTCATTTTAGTAGAGTCCATTCGATCAAAGCCTTTGATTTTTCGACACTTTACACTACAATTCCACATCCTAGATTGAAAGAAAGACTCGCAAAAATTATAAGTAATGCGTTTACAAGTAAGAACGGCAATTTATTGTTGTTAACTATGACAAAACCTACTTTGTAAAAGAAAAGTCAGATTCTGAAAATAAGTACAATGAAACAGACATTATTCAGATGTTAAACTTTCTGATCGACAACATTTTTGTGGTGTTTGGAGGAAAGGTCTTCCAGCAAATTGTCGGAATTCCAATGGGGACCAATTGTGCCCCACTCCTTGCCGACATTTTCCTTTACTCGTACGAAGCTGAATTCATTCAATCTTTGTTCTCTGAAGGGAAAAGATACTTAGCTTCTGACTTCAACTTCACTTACAGATACATAGACGATGTGTTGTCCATCAATAATCCAAAATTCGCGGATTACCTGAGCAGTATCTATCCTTCGGAGCTTGAAGTCAAAGAAACTACAGAGACAAATAATTCAGCATCCTATTTGGACATAATGTTGTCCTACGACACTGATGGTCACATGAACACCTCACTCTATGACAAACGTGACGACTTCAATTTCAGCATTACGAACTTTCCTTTTCTGAGTAGCAACATCCCTTCATCGCCTGCTTATGGCGTGTTCATATCTCAGTTGATACGCTATGCCAGAGCAAGTACCAAATATACGGATTTTATTCTGAGAGCTAGGCGTCTTTCAGATAAGCTTCTCAGTCAGGGATATGTTTGTGACCGACTAACATCGTCACTGAGGAAGTTCTACGGTCGATATGGGGAACTCGTCATACGCTATGATGTCCCACTATCCAGAATGGTGGATGATATTCTGTCATAGACCATTTGAGCCATCCAACCAAAGATTGTACTCTATATCTTTCAAAATGGAAGTAACCGGATGTGACAGTTTTACCGAATTGAAGCGACGGGTGTTGCATGCAAGCAGGAGATGCTTACTCTTCCTGGGCACCTGGTCTCACTCTCATATCGGGAGTTCGCTTCTTTTCATATGGTGGAGGTTTTTGTTTTTGTTTGCTTTGGTTCCTGTTTTTATCCTGATTTTGCATGCCTTCGGTTTCTGATTTTCTGAATTATCGATTTTGTACTGTAGACAGGGATATGGTCATTATCCATATTTGTCATTTCATGGGGACATGGACCAACAGATGGAAAGCATTGTACAACAAGAATTGGAGGACATTGGACAACAAGCAGTTGATGGAGGAGGGCATTGGACAACGAATGGCAGCAACTAGGTAACTTATTTACCTAGTGACAAGGGAAAGAGTTCTCTCCATTACCAGAGGATTCCATTTCTACTGAAACCAAATAAAAAAGATAAAAGACTATACATAAAAATAATGAACATAATAGTAAAGGATAAATGATATAAAATAATTAAACTATAAATAAAACTTAAAATTTAAAAGAGATTTTTTAAGTAAAGATATATAGAAAAGTTACATGAAGAATTGCTTATGTGCTTGAGTGTTTTTCAAAGGGACATGGACCAACAGATGGAAGGCATTGGACAACAAGAATTGGATTACATTGGACAGCAAGCAGCTGGTGGAGGAGGGCATTGGACAACGAATGGCAGCAACTAGGTAACTTATTTACCTAGTGAAAAGGTAAGAGTTGTCTCCCTTACAAAACATTTTCATTTGTACTTAAACCAAATAAAAAAGATAAAAGACTAAACATAAAAATAATAAACATAATAGTAAAAGATAAATGATATAAAATGATAAAACTTTTAAAGAAACTAAAAATTTAAAAGCGATTTTAAAGTAAAGATATATAGAAAAGTTACATGAAGAATTGCTTATGTGCTTCAGTGTTTCTCACAGGGACATGGACCAACAGATGGAAGGCATTGGGCAACAAGAATTGGAGGACATTGGACAACAAGCAGCTGGTGGAGAAGGACATTGGACAACGAATGACAGCAACTAGGTAACTTACTGATCTAGTGACAAGGTAAGAGTTCTCTCCCTTATAAAACATTTTCATTTTGTACTAAAACTGATAAAAAAGATAAAAGACTAAACATAAAAATAATAAACATAAAAGTAAAAGATAAATGATATAAAATGATAAAACTATCAAAAAAACTTAAAATTTAAAAGTGATTTTTATAGTAAAGATATATAGAAAAGTTACATGAAGAATTGCTTATGTGCTTGAGTGTTTTTCATAGGGACATGTACCAGCAGATGGAATCATTGGACAACGACAGACTAATTGAGGACATTGCACAACAACCAGCTGGTGGAGTGGGGCATTGGACAACGAATGGCAGCAACTAGGTAACTTGCTTATCTAGTGACAAGGTAAAAGTTCTCTCCCTTGCATGATATTTTCATTTTGAACTAAAACTTATAAAAAAGATAAAAGACTAAACATTAAAATACTAGACATAAAAGTAAAAGATAAATGATATAAAATGATAAAACTATTAAAAAAAACTTAAAATTTAAAAGAGATTATTAAAGTTAAGATATATAGAAAAGTTACATGAAGAATTCCTTATGTGCTTGAGTGTTTTTCATAGGGACAGATGGAAGGCATTGGACAACGACTGACTAAAGGGGGTCATTGGAAAACAACCATTTGGTGGGGTAGGGCATTGGACAACGAATGGCAGAAACTAGGTAACTTACTTATCTAGTGACAAGGTAAGAGTTCTCTCCCTTACAAGACATTTTCATTTTGTACTAAAACTAATAAAAAAGATAAAAGACCAAACATAAAAATTATAAACATAATAGTAAAAGATAAATGATATAAAATGATAAAACTATAAATAAACCTACAAATTTAAAAGAGATTTTTAAAGTAAAGACATATAGAAAAATTATATGAAGAATTGCTGATGTGCTTGAATGTTTTCCATAGGGACATGAACCAACAGATGGAAGGCATTGGACAACAAGAATTGGAGGACATGGGACAACAAGCAGCTGGTGGAGTAGGGCATTAGACATCGAATGGAAGCAACTAGGTAACTTACTTATCTAGTTACAAGGTAAGAGTTCACTTCCTTACAAAACATTTTCATTTTGCACTAAAATTAATAAAAAAGATAAAAGACTAAACATAAAAATAATAAACATAATAGTAAAAGATAAATGATATAAAATGATAAAACTATAAATAAACCTACAAATTTAAAAGAGATTTTTAAAGTAAAGACATATAGAAAAATTATATGAAGAATTGCTTATGTGCTTGAATGTTTTCCATAGGGACATGAACCAACAGATGGAAGGCATTGGACAACAAGATTTGGAGGACATGGGACAACAAGCAGCTGGTGGAGGAGGGCATTGGACAACGAATGGCAGAAACTAGGTAACTTTTTTACCTAGTGACAAGGTAAGAGTTGTCTCCCTTACCAGACATTTTCATTTGTACTTAAACCAAATAAAAAGTTACATTAAAAATTCCTTACGTGCTTGAGTCTTTTTCATAGGGACTTGGACGAACAGATGGAAGGCATTGGACAACAACAGACTAAAAGAGGTCATTGGACAACAACCAGCTGGTGGAGTAGGGCATCGGACAACGAATGACAGTTACTAGGTAACTTACTTATCTAGTGACAAGGTAAGAGTTCTCTCCCTTACAAGTCATTTTCATTTTGTACAAAACTATTAAAAAAGATTTAAGTCTAAACATAAAAATAATAAAGATAATAGTAAAAGATAAATGATATTTCATGATAAAACTATCAAAAAAACTTAAAATTTAAAAAGAGATTTTTAAAGTAATTATAAAGAGAAAAGTTACATTAAAAATTGCTTACGTGCTTGAGTCTTTTTCATAGGGACTTGGACCAACAGATGGAAGGCATTGGATAACAACAGACTAATGGAGGACATTTGACAAGAAGCAACTCGTGGAGTAGGGCAACATAGAAGGAATGACAGAAATGTGTAATTTACCTACCTAGTGACAAGGTAAGAGTTGTCTCCCTTACAAGTCATTTTCATATTTAACTAAAGCTATGAACAAAGATAAAAGACTAAACATAAAAATAATAAACATAATAGTAAAAATTAAATGATATAAAATGATAAAACTATTAAAAAAACTTACAATTTAAAAGAGATTTTTAGAGTAAAGATATATAGAAAAGTTACATGAAGAATTGCTTATGTGTTTGAGTGTTTTTCATGGGGACATGGACCAACAGATGGAAGGCATTGGACAACGACAAACTAAAGGAGGTCATTGGACAACAAGCAGCTGGTGGAGTAGGGCATTGGACATCGAATGGCAGCAACTAGGTAACTTACTTATCTAGTTACAAGGTAAGAGTTCACTTCCTTACAAAACATTTTTATTTTGTACTAAAACTAATAAAAAGAAAAAAGATTAAACATAAAAATAATAAATTTAATAGTAAAAGATAAATGATAAAACTATAAAAAAAAACTAAAAATTTAAAAGATATTTTTAAAGTAATCATATAGAGAAAAGTTACATCAAAAATTGCTTACGTGCTTAAGTCTTTTTTCATAGAGACTTGGACCTACAGATGGAAGGCTTTGGACAACAACAGACTAATGGAGGACATTGGACAAGAAGCAGCTGGTGGAGTAGGGCATCATAGAAGGAATGGCAGAAATGCGTAACTTACTTACCTAGTGACAAGGTAAGAATCGTATCCCTTACAAAACATTTTCATATTGTACTAAAAATAATAAAAAAGATAAGAGACTTAACATTAAAATAATAAACATAATTTAAATATATAAATGGTATAGAATGAATAAAACTATAAATAAAACTTCAAAAGACCAGATCCACGAACGGCAAAATCGGCCTAATTTGTTAATTGAGGTTATGGTATATTGTTTGCGACGTCATTTTCACATATGACGTCGCATAATGTCAGGACAAATACCATGAGTATTTGAAGTGATAAGAGATATTTCTACATTGAGAAAATGTGTGAAATATTAATTTGAGGAATCAAAACATACTTTAAAAATCTCTATAAATACAAGATGTGTACAAATTATTATGTACAGTTCGTGTTTGTTTTACTTTTGCTCGAAATCACAGGCTGAAAATGTTCGCCCTGGAACTACAGTGTGCATGTCTTCAATGTAATACTTTTACTTTTTGTTTTCGTTAAAATCGCGTTAGATGTAAGCTGCATCGTTCCACAAGAAATTGATGTCATTATTTATGATTATAGGGAAAGAAAATAAAGAAAGACTTCATGTTTACCATCTTCATGAATCGCGGATCCGATACGTCCCAACTATCCCAGAAGAGTGTTAGGCTGTATCAGATCAGACAAAGGCAAACCATGTATGCTTCTTCATTTTTCCCGACACTTTCTGAAATACCGTTAAATTCAAAGATTTTCTCGTGATAAAGTTGTCAGAACATCTCCAATCAAAAGTGAATACCCATGTACAACGTGCATGTCTGGTCCATGCTGCAAATTTATCCGTTAATAAATGATGCTATTGAATTTGAAGACGTTTAACATTTGAACTACTTGGTGAGTGTCACTGCTGGTGGACCATGAGTCCCCGAGGGCACATGTAGCCAAGTTCGATCAACTTCGGTTGATCGTCTGTCTCTTCAACGCTTTCAAAATTTTCTGGTACTAAAATTCTTGAAATTTCTAAAACGTGGGTCCTAAAGCATCATATCCAACCCATCCTACTACATCTTTCGGTACATTTTTGACATAATAATTTTCACCCTCTTTGGCCATATTACAATTTTTAGATTGAGGATCACTGAAGAGGGTTGAATACCCGAAACGTGCATGTCTGGTCCATGCTGCAAATTTATCCGTTAATAAATGATGCTATTGAATTTGAAGACGTTTAACATCAAAACACGGTTCTATATCTGCTGCAAACCTAGATAATTAAAGCATCCACTTAATTTTGCCGTAGATACACCACTGTCAGCGATGTATGAAGATGAAGATTGGTGTGACTCAATTTGACATCTTTAAGTACTTCAAAGGAGTAGGTTCGGAAACTACCGATATTGGCCCTGTTATAACCTAGATTTTAAAATTGTTTTATTTCATGTTATTCTTTTATGAAAGCAATGACAAACTTTGAAAGTTCACAAAAATACGACGTTCGATAATCTGCACGTGCTGTGACGTCATCTATGACGTCTATAATCCATGACGGTATGCAGATTTCCGCGTTTTTAACATGTTTTAAGAGTCTTTATCCTGAAATTTAACCCGTAGCACACGTTGTCACAGAAATTGAATTGATATCAAATGGGAGATCATACTCATATCTTGCTGTACAGAGAATTTCGTTTCTGTGACGCACTGTGCTGTGCATCTATTTTAAAGTTTTCTATGTTGTACTTCTACCAACCTGAGGGAGATTTTGCGTGTGCACCTCTTTTTAGAAATCAGAAAATCGAGATATTCTTTTCAATGTTTATAGATGTTGAGAAATTATAATTCTTAAATAGTTTGCTCGTAACTCATAACATAAGTTCAGCGATCATTAGTGCTACTATGACATATCTATTAGGACCAGAAATTCAGTTGGATAGGGCGTTTTTATAAGATAAAGGCTCAGTACGTCGTATATGAGTTTCTGGATATAAATATACGATTTACATATCAGTATTGAATTTATATTAAAGCTAGAGCTATCAAATGGTCTACATCCTATCAAAAGTTTCAAAAGATAAAGATGTCAAAATCTTGCATTGATTTTCCGATTTCTGAAGTGTGCTGCGCGGACCGTAGCAAAAAAAAAAATTTTAAAAGTCAGTTGAATAAAGAATGTATTTAAGCATTCATACATACTGCTTTAAGTTTAATATCATTGATAAAATGAAGAAATATTGGCGCGTTAATCAAGTTTTTTTTTTCAAATCGCTAAACAGGATTCAGTTGATATCGCTATGAATATAACATATCTTCTCAAATTCAAAACGTTAAAATGAAAGACGTAATTTCTATTCAGAAAATGAGAGAGAGAGAGAGTATCGATTTTTTTTTTATTATTATTGGTATGACTTATATGATGTAGGATACTCTCGCTTATTACTTAGCTCGTAGTCATGTTTGATACAAAATGTAACCGGGATTTGAGTTCGTAATGTATCAAGAAGAAGGAAATAAAACTGTCCTTTTTTGTGTTTTCATGAATCCAACATCAAACTGTAAGCTCTAGTTGATTTAAAGAGAGATCATTGGCCGGGTCAGGACTAATCTTGAAGAGATTTATGAATCGAAAATCGGAATTTTGAAAATATTTTCGTAAATAATCAGAATTAAATTCGGGATAAAAATATTTCAAGAAAAATACAGCATGAGATTTACCGAAAAGGTTGCATTTTTCTTCAAAATGTTGAAAAAAAGATTATCAAAAAAAAAACCCATTAAAAGTGCCAGTGTGTTTTACCATCTTTGTTTTTGCGAGATTGATCGAGAAAAATTGAAATTGGTAATCTTTAGCGATCGACAATTTATTTATCACTATTCAGGAACCCCCCCCCCCCCCTTAATCAAACTGAATTAACATAGTACAAGAATAGGATACGATCAAACCAAAACTAGAGATGTTGATCGAGAGATTAGTAATAACACCGCCTATTATATCTACAAATCCTAAAACATCAGTACTAGTATCTTTTGGTCTACGACGGGTTTTGTTGCAATCTCTGAAGACAACATAACGTTGAGTTTTTTCCAAGTTTCAAGGAGTAAATCTCAACATAATTGAACGACATGGGTCATACTCGAACATGACATTTTTTAAAGGCTATATAAAGGAAGTAAATCGACTCGCTACATTTCTTTAAAATGTTCAGAACCATGTTTCGGGCGGACGGACGGACGGACGGGCACACACACACACAGGTGGACCTACATCTTCAAGAAATTGGTTACCGGCATGAATACTCGACTAGGAAGTTTGATGGACGGTCATGTTCATCGCTCAGTAGCCTCGAATTTTTGACGGGTAGTAGATATAACACACCATTCTTTGTTTTTGTGTTTTTATTTTTTTTTTTTTCAATCAATTTTGTAATACCCAGCTTCCGGCTTGAAAATCGATCTTTATCAAATTTGTGCAATTATCTACATTTATACTAGTATATGCTAAATGCATGAATAAATAATGATATTAACAAAAGAAATTGAATCAAAGTGAGAATGAAATATCACCGCAAACTAGAGTTCACCATCTTCCCAAGTCGCGGTGATCGATTCGCTTCTCTTCTCTTCTTAGAAGAGAAGAGAAGCGAATCGATCACCGCGACTTGGGAAGATGGAGTTCATAAACGATTACATGAATGGACGATGCGATAATCTGAATGATATAATTTGTTGATTTTCAAATCTAGTAATTAAATACACAAAAACTGGAAATGGAACATAATCTATGTTTTGTAGAATGTAAAAAATACATTTACCAGACGCTAAAATGGATTGTTATTAGCTAACTGTCTCAGTCTCACGGTGGATAATCTCGCAACGCAGAACATTCAGTTTTTCTCTAATTTCGTTTGATAAAGATTATTCATCACAATAAGGGGAATGTGATGCAGTGTAAGGATGTCATAGCTATGAGTTTTATATAAAATAAGACAATATTTTCTTTTTATAAAGCTGAAAAACGATCGGCGTTATCCATGTAGATGAAAGTGAAAGTAGAACGCCGATCATGTTTATGCGTTATCAAAAGCTTATAATCACCTTATTTCGGATACAACTCATAGCTAAGACATTTTTACACTGCATCACATTCTCCTTTTTGATATAAATGATATATGTCGCAAAAATATCGAAAAACCGATTGTTCTGCGTTGCGAGATTACCCACTGCGTGTCTAGAACGCAAGTGTTTTTTCTTCAGAATTTCATTTGTGCATATCCACAGGGGCCTTTCTTATTTCTATAAAATTATTCTGCATATATCAAAATTCCATCCCCCCACTGGGTGAAAAAACAAGTTTACGCAATGCGTAAACTATATGGAAACTTTGCGGAAAACTGAAGTTTCCATATAGTTTACGCAAGGATTCCGTCGCTGAAACTCAAGTTTACGCTTTGCGTAACCCGACTACCCGCTCAAATTCCAAATGGTTTACACAAGCGTAATCTTGTAATTTCCATCAAGTTTCCGCAACTGAAACTTAAAGGCACCAACTTGCGTAATCAATTGAAACTTCAGGATTCCAGATAGTTTACGCATATTTTACCTTGCGTAAACTTGATTGCCGTTTTATGATATAAAGGTTCTGCTTGCGTAAACCATATGGAAACATGCGTAAACTATTTGGAATCTTAATCAACACAAGTTTACGCATTGCGTAAACCATTTGGAATCTTTCAATATCAAGTTCAGGCTAGCGTAAACCATATAGAAACTGACATTATAAAAGTTTTCAAATGTGTAATCTTGTTGAAACTTGCGTAAACCATTTGGAATCTGAATAAACACTGGTTTAAGCAGTGTGTAAACCATTTGGAATCTTACTATATCAAGTTCAGTCTTGCGTAAACCATTTGGAATCTTACTTGAGTCTTGCGTAAACCATTTGGAATCTTACAATATCAAGTTCAGTCTTGCGTAAACCATTTGGAATCTTACAATATCAAGTTCAGACTTGCGTAAACCATTTGGAATCTTACAATATCAAGTACAGACTTGTGTAAACCATTTGGAATCTTACTTGAGTCTTGCGTAAACCATTTGGAATCTTACTATATCAAGTTCAGTCTTGCGTAAACCATTTGGAATCTTTCAGTATCAAGTTCAGACTTGCGTAAACCATTTGGAATCTTACAATATCATGTTTAGACTTGCGTAAACCATTTGGAAACCATGTGTATGAAAGTTTCCAAATGTGTAATCTTGTTGAAACTAGCGTAAACTATTTGTAACCTTGATGTTCTAAAGATTACATAGTGTGTAAATTGCGAGGAACTAATGCTTCAAGTGTGATTACAGAATAAACCAGCAGAAGGTTTTGAAAACCATGTACTGATGTAGAAACTCAAAAGTTAACGAGTTTTTAATGCATCCCCAAATAGCAAGAATATCTTGATATCAGCAAATTATTTTTCATCTACATTGCCTTATGTTACTGAAAAAAGACCAAATAATGTAGAATGAAACAAGTATTTAATTTTTATATTAATAATCATGTAATAGATTTATATATCAAAATGTAGCAAGAAACCCATACAAAGGAAAAGAGTAGCCTAACATCATTTTCCTATTTTTCCATTTTGTCTAGATGTGAAAACTATTTTCAAAATCTGAGTAAAATAAAAGACACTATTCTTGGACATAATTTCAAAAATCATGAAGAGGAAAAACAATATATGTTTATGAAACATTAATGTACTTCTGTCATCTACAATAATAGCTGTAGTCTGAAAAGTATGCAAAACTTCCAGGCAATGGTCACTAGGTCAAGACAATTGGTATCACTACGAATTTTTAGAATGGTCTTATCACTAGAAATATACTGTCAAATGAACAATGAAAGCCCTGTAACTAATCATTCAAAAGTTATGTCCAAGGTTAGTTTTAAAAAGAAGGTGGTCAAACTCTAAAGTCGAGGCCAAAATTTTGGTATCAGAGAGTAATGAGACAAGATTTCAACATTTCTCTTCAATTTGGCCTTCCAGATATGAACATGGCACATCCTTGGGTTCTGGGCATCAACTTTGTGACTATACATGTATTATCTAAATTTATGAAAGGGATTAAAAGTTATAAAACATAAATGATTGTATGATAGATGGACAACAGACCGGGTAATTCCTTTTAATCAAGATATAATTCCTTAAATTCTGTTTACATGTGATATATGTCCCTTAACAACATTGATTATATTATGCATGTGTTGAAAATTGATTTGATAACTTCAAAGTAAAAAATCCACATAATGTCAGTATGTTACAAATTTGTAACCATTTCAAAAGTTTGTCACTATTGATGATATTGGTCTGCTAGCCACACAAATTGTGCTGAGGTTAAATTTCCCTGAACTAACTGCATCAGCTCATGAATCTTCTTTAGATGCTGAAAATAAATGCAAAGTAACAAATTATAAATACATGCAACAATACAAGAGAACAATAATCATTAAATACCAGAATTCTCTGATGAGACTGAAGCTCTACTGGTTGTTTGCTTAAATAAATCTAAGTGACACCCATTTTCCAGGACCCCGGGGATCAGGGTCTAAAACAAAATACAAGACCAGAAAATGATTGATGTAATGGAAAAGAATTACTCTCTAGTCTCTACTAATTATACTTATTGAGAATTGGTGCTCATAGAGTTTGGTGCTCATAGAGTTATATAGGGGAAAATGACCACACCCATTTTCCAAGACCCTGGCCATGGGGTCAGGGGTTCAAACAAAATACAAGGTACATATCTACTGTCCTGTTCATTAAATACAGAGCACCCTGTTTTGTATATTTTCTCAGCCATATTAGGAATGTTCCAAATATTTATTGTCTCCGTAGATTGAACTCCTTTAGTCGTCACAGAAAATGTGCATGAACTCACCTTTTCCACTGTATTTAACCTGCCATACGAAAAATAAAATGTCTACGGGAAATTCCCATGTTAATTTCAGCCTGCCGCCATATTGTTCTCTGTACAAACAATGGTAAACATTGACGTCATGGTGTCCGGCATCATGCATTTTAGTCGTTTTTACTATAGAAAATTCACATAGACATTATATTTTCCGTCGTATTTTTTAACTAAGCAATGCACAACCAAAAAGGAGGCATTTTCTGTTAAACTAAAAGAGTTCGATAAACTGGATATCAATTTTTAAGTTGACAACATTATACTTCAGAGAGAATCGCCAAAACAGGGTGCTCTGGATTTAGTGAACAGGACAGTAGATCAAAGACTATGAATAATGAGAAAACAATTATCTTTCAGTCACAGCAGTTATGGATATTATGTAGAATTCTTTTATATTCGTGCTTTTCCACTTGATACAGGCCAAGTGGCCGAAAATTTGTGGATATAGAGTGTTCATTGTTATTAGGGCTGTGACGATTCACCACGGTTCTCGATTCACCGTGGTTATTGATTCACCGTGGTTCTTGACGACGGTTCGATACACAATACACGAAGAGGCCGTATGGTTGACTTATGGCTCGTTTTCGGCATTTAGTTTTATCTTTAACCAGAAGTCTCTGATGAGACTGAAGCTCTCCTGGTAGATTTGTACATATACACTCAAGAGAATGAATGCTGGACTTCACCTTGTTTAATACCACTTTTTTCATCGACCCAATATATTTCTGTATCCCCCCTGTAAAACACTCTATAACGAATTTATCCCGCTGAATCGCTTTTGGTTTGTGTATGTTACGTCAACATATTCTAAAGCATTTTGGTGACGTCAAAAGCATAAAGCATCTTAGTAGAAGCAGGATATCAAAATAATATTCTGTTAGTAAAATAATACAACATAATATTTGGTTCTTCTCGACCAATCAGATTGCAAGAAATTTGCCAGAGGCGGGATAAATGTGTATCAGTTTTTTTTTTATTAGAACCAACAACCACATGCCAATGCATATCCATCAATTCCTAATTAATTTTTTTCATCAAAATTCAGAGCAAAATTTTTTTTTTTGAAAAAAAACGGAGTTCCCCCCCCCCAAGAATATCAAATGGACCGTGCCTTAGATTTCTCTAGAATGTGAGAGAATTACTTAAAACGTGTATATACAACATGTATAACATACCATATGTATCAAAACTAAAATAACAGATGTTTTTATTTTTCAAAAAATGTGGGTCAAAGGTCAGTGATGGGGTCAAAGGTTAAAAATTTGGCTCCAAAAGATGAGCCTAAATCTCAAGGTTCATAGACATGCAATATATGCCAGCTCTATTATCTTATACCCTTTCATCAGAATTTAGTTGAATGGAATGGTATACTGACAGTCGGATGGATAGACAAACAGATGAACAGACAGACCTACCACTATATGCCCTTTTATAAAATTAAGACTAAAGGCATAAATAACCTCTCATTTGAGCTGAAATAGTATTGCATAGGATACTCTATTATAAGAGATATTTCCTTCTTTCTTATACTGACCAGTGAAAATACTTAGATCAAGTAATCAGGCAGTTTCAGATTGAAATTAAACATAATAGGACATGTGGCCTACCGAGTGAAATTTTAAAAGTAACGGCCATTTTGTTCTAAAACCTAAAAAGGTTTTAGGCTATTTATTTAGTAAATGTAAAAAACAATGTAAATAGAATATTGAACGAAGAACATGAACTTTTAGGGCGAATTAATGTGGTATTAATGTAGACAGAAGCTAATTATTAAAATATAATACAAAATATTTTTACATACTGGTATGAAATATTTGATCCTCTATAGAAAACATTTCTACCATATATCCCAGTTCAGAAAAATATTTCAAAATCTACATGAGGTTGAAATGATGTTTTTGATTGGTCAAATTTTAAAAGGACAAAATGACTCGAGGTCCAATTGACAAAAAGGCCTGAAACATTAGTTTATTACCATTAATTTATGGCAGTTACAGGTATCGTACCCAGATAGCTCAGTTGGTAAGAGCGTCTGCCCAGATAGCAGAAGGTCTCGGGCTCAATTCACGGTTCAGTCACATCTTTTCCTCTCCGGTTACAGAATTGGCACCAAACTAAATGACTCAAGGTGAAGCTGAGTTTAGTGTGAGGTTTCCAGTGCATGGAAACCTGAAAAATTGGTAGAGAGGAGTGTGGCAGGAACAGGCATCGTGCCCAGATAGCTCAGTTGGTAAGAGCGTCTGCCTTGATAGCAGAAGATCTCGGGTTCGATTCCCGGTACAGTCACATCTTTCCCTCTCCTGTTACAAATTCAACTTCTATAACTTACACAAGCACCTTTCATTTGGCAATGTGAAGGATGCATTATTGCTATTTTATTTGATAAAATGATCAATCTTTGTGATTCTGGTGTTTCCATTTATCAGAAAGCACAGCTCAAGTCCGTGATCACTTAGGACATTCTACTCTTGCAACAAAAAGTCTCACTACTCTCTCTAAAAATCTTACACCTTAAACAATTAAAAAATAAGTAAGAAATACATGCATTTTGATTGTTTGTTATCTTTCTTACACTGTATAAACATAATAGAAAAGATTTTAAAGTTGATTGATTGATTGATCAGAGGAAATTCCGAAACTATCCCCTAGCGTTTCTATAGAATTGAAGATAAAATCCTGGGTCAGGCCCCAAATAAAATATGAGAAAAACTAAATTTAAGACTCATCTATGATAATATTGTCAAATGGCAATAAAGGAAAATTTTGGTAGAAGTTTTCCTGGGTTGAAATATTTTTGTATGAGTCGGCTTTTACAAATGATTTTTTTTAGTATTTTATTTTAATTTTTTTTAAATTTGATTAACACATAGTAGATATGCCAATAAGGCATCTCTTGTTATATTATCTTCTTTTAAAACATGTGTCACTTGCTTTAATGTAAACATTATGAAAAATTTTATCAAACCACACAGTTTTACATCCCATTGGGGGTGGTACTCCAAGCAGTGGAGGAATTTATAAGAAGAAAGAAAGATGTAAGAGTTACCTCCCCCCTCTCCCCCCCCCCCAAAAAAAAAGCTTACACAAGCACAATATCCCTTTCATTTGGCAATGTGAAGGATGCATTATTGCTATTTTATTTGATAAAATGATCAATCTTTGTGATTCTGGTGTTCCCATTTAACAGAAAGCACAGCTCAAGTCTGTGATCACTTCGGACATTCTACTCTTGCAACAAAAATTCTCACTATACTCTCCCCAAATATCTTACACCTTAAACATGTTAAACAAATAAAAAATAAGTGAGAAATACATGCATTTTGACTATTTGATATCTTTCTTGCACTGTATAAACACTATAGAAAAGATTTTCATGTTGATTGATTGATCAGAGGAAATTCCGAAACTATCCCCTAGCGTTTCTATAGAATTGAAGATAAAATCCTGGGTCAGGTCCCAAATAAAATATGAGAAAAACTAAATTACAGACTCATCTATGATAATATTGTAAAATTGCAATATCTTTGTTTATTTATAGTTTCTGTCACTTATGTACTCTAAATGCATGTAGATAGGGTAAGAGAAAATAGCCATATACCCATTTTCCAGAATCCTAGGGAACAGGGACTGAAGTAAAATACTGTAATGACATCTAAACTGCAAACCGATAATATTTTGGAATAAATCAATTAACTATTATCCATAAATTCTGGGAAATTAGCTATCATGATCAGATCACATGTAGTTTAATAGAGAGAAAACAACCACACCCATTTTCTAAGACCCTTGGGGTCAGAGACTCAAACAAAATATGAGGTGGACAACGAGATTACAGACCCATCATATTGATTCTGTGATTCTGGGTCAAAGGTCATGGTCTCAAATGAAAGGTCCCATCAGAAGAAATCTACATGTGAAATATAAAAGCCCTACCCCTTATAGTTCAAGAGATATAGCCCAGGTTAAAGTTTTTGAAAAGTAGAACAAAGTCCAAGGTCAAGAGGTCATGATCTCAAATGAAAGATATCATCATAAGGTATGTACTTGTGAAATATGAAAGCCCTACCCCTAATGGTTGAAGAAATATAGCACACTTTAAGGTTTTTGAAAAGTAGGTCAAAGTCCAAGGTCACTAGGTCAAAGATCATGTTTTCAAATGAAAGGTCTCGTCACAAGGTATCTACATGTGAAATATGAAAGCCCTACCCCTTATGGTTGTAGAGATATAGCCCAGGTTAAAGCTTTTTCTACGGACGACGCCAAGCTAAGGGTATGGCATTAGCTCGGACTGTCGTCCCGGCGAGCTCAAAATATCCGTTGTGTCTCAATTTCTATCGCTGGTAAAGTATGAAATGTTTATTAATTACGTTGTCCTATAAAACCTATTCTATATAAACAAAATTGTCCCAAGATACTCGATAAATATTTCCGCAACAGGTGCATCAAGTGTTTCAGCGCGGCGTAACGGGTCATTTTACGGCAACGTCAAATCTGCGAGAATAAGATATACTATAGAACGATTACATCTCGACTTTTTTACGACTTGTAAATATTGAATTTGTATAGATATTGACCACACGCAACCACGAGTCACAGACTATAAATGACCGGCGTTTTCCAGTGCATAATAAAGATGAAATAAGTTTGTATACCTTTCTTTCTCGGTCTGTTTATTGTATGTAAACAGCGTAAGCGAAAAATAATTATAAGAACACATCAAAAATTCATTGTAATATTGAGTCTATTGATAATGACATTCACGATGCAAAAAGTTAGCACGGACCGCCGACAACCGCTAGAGAAATGTAGGTCAATCGTAATAACCGAGTACTTTGATCAGGTAGTAGTTTTCTTATTCACTCGATTTTATGCATTTAGATATTGTCTGAATTTGGCCCACTCAGCGGATCCTTCCAAATAAGCGATGGGTCTTCATAGCGTTCAAACGCCTATCCGTGAAACGAGATTTCCTAAGTTGAGGAACTAGATTGGGCACAAGTGTATACATGTAAAGATAGGAGCCCATAATACCTGTCGCACTCGCAGAATTCGAAATAGGCACATGCTTGTTTGAAATTTTACATCCTTAGACCGAGCGCTCGTCTATCATGACTTGCGACTGAACATGCTCAGTGTTCTCAAAAACTTTGGGAGGATATTTACAATAGGCATGATAGAGAGACATAATGATCGATGTACCAATAATACGTAAACTGACGGTTCAAAGCCAACGGGAATGGGGGGACGGGCGTTTACAGCAAGATTTCTTATAATAATGCAAGAATGAGAAAGCTATTGAGATGATTTACAATTCTATTTGGATACAATATTGTAACGTTGAAACTGAAAATGGACATAGCCGTGATTCGATTTCTGAAAAAAAAAATATCGGACTTTTTGGCTATAAAAAAATCTAACTCGGCGGCGTTTTTCCTGACCCGGTCAGGGCGAGGGGAAACAAACAATTTTTTAATTATGGCCTTAGAGAGGTTTAGTTACAAGTTCTTTCAACGTGTACGTATGACGTACATGTACACGTCACAGTTTGACGTCACAATCCGAAGACGTCGTTTTGTTACACGTACAAATCGGAGTAGGTATAGGTATAGCTATGTAGTAAGGAGTACGTTTAGCTTGCTTCTTTTAAATCAGTTTAGTCTGCGAGAAAAATACATTGAGATTCGTAAAACCTCGACGCAAGGAAAGTTAGAATCCTAAACGTGCTTTATAACACGGAAAACTGGAAGTTTGATCAATGACAAGTCTGGAATTTTTCAAAGAAGTTACCCGTTCTGTCGTTACGTGTAGAGCGCCGTTTACATGTCCATAACGTGTAGCTACATGTATACGTCACGTCGTTACGTCATTTGAACAAAGATCGCAGGAAGTGATGACGTAATACGTACACGTCGCGCTAAAACTTGTAACTAAACCTCTAATATTAAGTTGGTGTGCCTATTTCGAATTCTGCGAGTGCGACAGGTATTATGGGCTCCTATCTTTACATGTATACACTTGTAAAGTGTAGATTTCAAAGAACAGACTGATTTTTATGATTGAAAAGTATAATATTGAAAATATTGGTTGTATATTGCATTTTATCATGTCACAAGGGGGAGGGATTGTATAAGTGTGTTTTGACATCAATTTTGTATGACAGACAAGTACATGTATATACAAATCTCATGTACACAGAAAAAAGAGAATCTGTTTACCTATTGAAAAAAATAATATTGGCATACCATTGATCCTTCATGTATATTGTGCAGCATCTTTTACAGAAAGGGCATCCTTTTCGAAGCCAAAAGTCCAACATACCAGTGACCACTGAGTATCATCGTGTACATGTAGTAAGGTGGAGATCCATCAACGCTACAAAGAGGAATCCAAAATTAAATTTCAATGTTTCAGATCTAAATTTTTTATATAATCAGTCTGAATGTTTCCACGTAACAATATTTCCTCCAAATTGGCTAGAGTTATCTCCCTCCTTGAACACACTGAACTACAACCCCATTGGACTCTTCGGAACTAGCCATGCTAACTGTTCGTGTTCTTGAATAAAGACACGCCCCTTGTTATTGAAAAAAATGATGACACGATTTATTCAAGCAATTGGTGATGAATAGTCATTCTCTGAAGTGCTGACACATCAAAATATTCAAAACAACACTTATTATGATAAGGAAGGGTAACATATCATGCATCTTCTCAAGACAAATGTACAAAACCTCTGGACCAATGAGAATCGACCTTAAGTGTCCTGATTAGCATATGAAGCGAAGGTTCGAAAATAAAACGGACACGCCCACAGAAATCTGCCGAAGACGCTGGCGTAAAATATTTAGCAATACCTTCTTATGTTTCATAGATATGTCAATTACTTGATTATGTAGCACAATCGAATGAAAACTATCGAAATATGTGTGCTGATTAATTGGCTAGTGATGACAAACTCTCAAGAGACATAAATTTTGAATGCTCACTCGACATGCTAGATGGCGCTCAGAGAATTGTGGGAAATATAGAATTTTTGATTTGAGATCCAACAAGGGGGAGCAAATTATGTAAGCTTGTTTTGAAGAGATTGATATTGCAATACGCATTGGATCAACCCATCATGGGATCGGCTGAGCCCGGTGTCTGCCCAGTATTCCGAAGGTCCGATAGTTCGAGGGCCCATAAAGCTGAAGGTCCGATAAATCGATGGCCCGATAATCCGAAGGCCCGATAGTCCGAAGGTCCGATAGACCGAAAGTACTGCATTCCAATATACAGAAGGATCCATAATCCTAAGTACCCAAACAATCGACTATCCGATATTTCGAAGGTCTATTAGAACATAAGTTTAGAGGTCCGATAGTAAGAAGGCCTAATGGTTCTATGGTCTGATAGTCCGAAGGTTTGAAAGTCCGAATGCCCTGTACATATACATGTAGATATGAATTTGATACAAGATACCTGACTGTACAATTGAAATTGATAGATTTAGTCAAACGCAAGCTCACCTCCCGTGGGTCATAACGACAGAATTTTCGCTGGATAGCATTACAAAAATCTAATGCGAGTACTTGTCGGTTAATTTGTTATCGATAGCAAAATATCATCTATTTTATTTTTCCATCAACAAAAGCTGACCTAAATAATCATGATAATGTTGACAGTGATTAATATTTGTTAATTTTAGGAGTTACAAAACAATATTGCTTACATAGTGGCTTTAAATGGCTAATTCACTGACAAGTAATCGCATCAGATTTTTGTAATGCTATCCAGCGAAAATTCTGCTGATATGACCCACGGGAGAGCTTGCGTGACCGAACGTGGGTTTCTGACGATGGTGTCAGGGATGAAAATTCGTTGAAATTTTCAGGGGCCAAGTGGGCTCCTAAGTCAATAAATTTAGGCACCCACATCAAAACGATTAGCCCACATCAAAATGTATCTAAATTTACATTTTCAAATGTAAGCCCAAACCCCCTTCTTTCCTTGTACAGTGTACATGTCGAGTTTATTTCAAATACAAATACTTTAAATAAAACAATAAATACAGGTAAATCCAATTATAAACATATTACGTACACGTCAGTCGGTCTCCAGACAGTGACTTTGTGCGCTTTTGGAAACATTAGTTAGTTTTGGTATATACATTTGCACTGATCTAAAATTACAGTACGTCTTTACAAGGAAATAAGACAGATCTATTCATTTTCCCCGAGAAAGCGAACCGAAAATTTGTCAAATACCCATGAGTTTTTGTTTCCAAACGTTAGTTACGGCAACTATGATACAAGAAAATAATAAAGATTGGAATTTTACGGTCGCCAAGTGGGCGATAAGAAAAAAATTTTTGGTAGTCCACACTGAATTTTTAGTCGCATTGGCAAGCGGGCAAGTGCTTATTTGCATCCCTGGGTGTTTGACTGTCTCACAAGTTTATTGGAAAATCATCTATTGGTACGAAAAATCCTGATAATTGGAACGAAAAGTACAAAAGAACTCAATACGAAAAGACTAGAGTTGTAAAATCAGAAAAAAATTTACTATCAATTATTGGAAACTATCGGAGGAGTACATCGATATCAGAATCAGACTTTTTTACTTTAAAATTGTTATATGTTTTGTATCTTCAGAAGGACAATACTCAGGGCGTACGTATGCAAGTAGATCTTGCAAACAAAGGTATTTATCTCGAGGTTTGCTTTAGACATGATAGAAAGGGGGCCTAGCTTCCTTTTTCTAATTCTATCAAAGCCAAAACAGTCCCATGCTGCGGACTTAGTACTGCTGGGATATGGATAAATTTGCTCCTCCTCAACCGGTAACTTTGCCAAAGCGATCGCGTCTAGTTTTTAGTTTTGAATTATAGCAAAGACTTTTCGCACTGAGATCATTTTGTGTAACTTCAACAGCAACAATCGATTTTCGAAATCATTATCGATAGTCAGCACTTTTCAAGATTCAGCGACTATCATTACAACACTAGAAAAGACAACGATATGAAAAATCCTGACGCCCTGAAGAACATGTATCTTTAAGTTTACCCAATCCTTCCCATGGCAGGCCGAAAGGGAAAGGGGGGGGGGGGGTAGCTTGCAACAAAGTAAACAAAGATTTTACCTGATACATGTTCCTTTTTAGGAGGAAGTAATCATATAAATATGTCTAAATATATAAAAAGTGATTCAAATAGTCCACAGGATCGCCGTAAAATAAAAGCAAGAACAAGAAAAATCAGCGCGTGGGTCGAACTGACCAAGCCGGCGTCTTTATTTTGGGAAATGCACGTTAAAAAGTAAATATCAATGACTTAGAAATGCATCTTACCATTTATCGCCATGTGATTACCCAAATAAACATGTTTTGTTTAGTTTCTTCGTGGGAAAACAACTTTCAACCCGCTTCTGAGTTTCCTCTGTATACAAATAAAATGCTCGCCTCTGATTGGTCAATATTTGATTTGAAATTGTGCTAGCGCGAACACAGAGCCCGCTGCATTTTTCGGCGTTTTTTTTTCACTCTCTCTTTTCTTTCTTTTCTTTTTCTTTTTCTTTTCTTTTTTTTTTTTTTTTTTTTTTTGGATTGTTCTGTTTTTTTTATTTCATATACATATATTTTGCCATAATGAATAATTTTATTTTAAACCTCGAAAAGAAAATAAATATTCACAAGGCCTAGAGGTGATTAGCAGGTGATTTTGTGTTTCCAGCTCGGAGATCCAGACAATATTCAGTGGCGGATTCAGGGGGTGCGGAGGGCCCCCCCCGGCACTGACCCCAAACGTTCCAAAAACAGGTATATTTTGGCCCATTTTCAATCACAATCGGCAAAATTATCCCCTTGACCCCCGGCAAAGGGGGCGCTGGATCCGCCATTGATATTGATCGAGTATTAGTAGTGGATCAAGCGCTCCTTTTGCTGGGGGATCAAGGGGCGAATTTTGCCGATTTTGTCTTTTGTTTTTTCTGTAAATGGACCAAAATGTACCTGGTTATTTGAAAATTTGGAGTCAGTGCCGTGGATAGACGTTCTTCGTATTTTTTTTTCACTAGTATATCTACATATTTTTTTAAGTTTCCATCTTGATATTTATATGTTGTTTATGATAAGGAGAGGGCTTATGTAATGTTGTTATAACTTTTGCCCCATCCTATTTCATGTTATTATGAAATAAAATATGTTAAAACTAAAACATATTTTTTTTTCTTGGGGGATGCAAGCCCAGAATAAGGCTTGGTTGGCCTGTCCCTTGGAATCAAAATATGTACAATTATTTACGTTCATAGACTAGACTTGAAGTCTCGGGAGGGACTGGACCAAACTTGAAAAACTATTTCCACCCCATATATTGTATTTTATGATTGAGGGCGAAGCTGGCCCAATCGGCATTTCAAAGCTCAATTGATGAAAAAAATTGTGTGAGAAGACAATGAATTCTTTTCGACGAATTGTCCTGTTTAAATTATATTGTATTTATATACTGTATTTATGAAAGAGATTAATTTATGACTGAGAAGTGTCCCACTTGTCTTGTGTTTCATCAATATGTCAGAAAGTCACAATAGGGCAGACCTTTTTCGTGTTTATAACTTCATTTTAAAAAATACAAGTTGTCTTCTTGTGTGATGGTGGGAGCCGGGGATGGGCCTAGGGGTAATTTATTAATGAGATCCCGGATAGATCTGCAATCCCCCCTTTCATATTTAAGCGTACAGACGATCGTACATGCATTCATGAAGGATCGAACATGAAAAGCAAAGTAATCGATTATCAATTCTCTCTCTCTCTCTCCTTAAACATAATGTAAGGCTAGAGCAGATATTAATGTCAGCAGCGGATCCTTATAGGCTCATGAGCGATCAAAAAAAAAAAATCACTGTAAGTTTGACAAATAATTGTTGATAATACAAATATACATAATTGTTTTGAGCTTCAATTAATTTATTTCTTTATCTTTCCCTGTAATAGTTCACAGAAAAAAAGTTTTGATGAAATGCACACTCGGGTGCCGATCCAAAACATGCTGTCATGAGGGCGCGCAAAAGTGCCCCTACACCCCCCCCCCCCCCGTGCGACTCTCATATCCATGGGTACGCAGCGTGAACCCTTTTACGTCACAGGATTTTGGACTTCATTAATTTTAATGTTTCTTTAAGCTTTTAAAAAAATATTTGAAATTTTTTAAGGGGGGGGGGGAGTTTATAGGGTATAAATTTAGGACACTCGGGATTGAAACCATCCATTCAACTACAAGAACATCATATAAAGTTCAGTGGTAATTTTTATCTGCATTTGATATTTTGCTAGGGGCCATTTATCAACACAAAGGGGAAAGGGTGGGATATATAGAACAACTCGACGAAATTCTTAAAAATGGCACTCGCCTATAATTAGAACATATCGATATATAGTCTTGTATTCTCGTGTAAAAGTAACTGACATGCGGATGCAAATTACACGGGTTAGTGATTGTGTACTTGTCAAACTGTCAAAATTTTCAATTGTCTGGATACCTCTAAGCACAGAACTGGACACTTACATGTTTCAAAGCAGACCTTAAAATAAAATGAAATGAAATGAAATGAAATGAAAAGAAATGAAATGAAAAGAAATGAAATGAAATGAAATATAAAAAAAAAAAAAAATAAATAAATAAAAAATAAATAAAATAAAATAAAATAAAATAAAATAAAATAAAATAAAATAAAATAAAATAAAATAAAATAATTGATAATAAAAAGAAACATAAGAATGATATGCTGATTATAAATAATTTAAGGAACAAAAGAAAAAAAACGGACAAAAAGAATTGATGAATAAAATCGCTTCTTTTTATGATGTAAAAGTAACTGACACGCGGATGCAAATTACACGGGTCAGTAATAGTGTACTTGTCAAACTGTCAAAATGTTCAAATGTCCAGATACCTCTTTGCACAGAACTTGACACTTACATGTTTCAATTTAACAAAAAAAAAAGACAAAAAGAATTCAAGAGTAAAATCAGCTGATAAAAAATATTTTTTTTAAAAATAAAGTCATTTATATTAATATTTAATATACTTGCATATTTCTAAATAATAAGTTGAAAAACAATTAAATATGAAGAAAGGAAAAATGAAATAAAATATATATCTAAATATTGGAAAAAAGGAAACATACCATGCATCAGTTACCATATTCACACACATACCCTCAGAGAGAGAGAGAGAGAGAGAGAGAGAGAGAGAGAGAGAGAGAGAGACTTGATTAATTAATTAATTAATAAAACACAGTCGTTTCTTATATAAATACAATAATATAGTGTTTTTATTTTATTTCAATAAATAAATAAATAAATAAATAAATAAATAAATAAATAAATAAATAAATAAATAAATAAACACAGTCGTTTCTTATATAAATGCATTAATATAGTGTTTTTATTGTATTTAGATAGATAAATAAATAAATAGAGAAAGAAAGAAAGAAAGAAAGAAAGAAAGAAAGATAGAAATAAATAAATAAATAAATAAATAAATAAATAAATAAATAAATAAATAAATAAATAAATAAAACCCAGTCGTTTCTTATATAAATAAAATAATATAGTATTTTATGGTATTTGAATAAATAAATAGATAAATAAATAAAGAAATAGATAAATAAATAAATAAATGGATAAATAACTTAATAAATAAATAAATAAATAAATAAATAAATAAATAAATAAATAAATAAATAAAATAAGGAATCATAAGCACAAGTTTTACAATTTATCAATATATGACAGAGAAGATTTTTGGATTATGTAATAGGCAGGTAAAATTTTGTCATTATAATTTTGAAAGTTACCGTATTTATCGAATTCGATTGGTCATTGCTACGACCTTTATATACCTCAAATTTGATTGACAGGAATAGCTAGGTGAGGTAGGAGTAGCTCATTAGCATAATTGATTGACATGTATGGGTGATGTAGTGGTAACTCATTAGCATAATTAGGATTACGTACTGTGTTTTTATGTCATACACAGCTGAAATCATTTGAACGCCGCTATCATCACGCCAATCAAATCTACTGCACTCATGAAGTGACAAGGTATTTGAAAACCAAGCCAATGACGTTATCTCAGTTTAATAATAAAAAATAGGTAGATTTTCAAAAGTAATTAATCAAAGTAAATTAAATAAATTTACATGTAAATAGATTATAAAATAATTAAATAAAAAAAAAATGATGAAAATAAACAAATTAATAAAAAAAAAAATTAGTGAAAATGATTAACAAGGAAAGTAAACAGATAAAAAATAAATAGAAATAAATAAAGAAATAAGATAATTAATAAATTAATAATAAATAGATTAGTAGAATAAGTTAAAATGATAAATAAATTTAAAAATATATTAATAAAATTAATTAATTAATAAATACATAGATTTATTAACTAAATAAATGAATAAAATAAGTAAATGAAAAAAATAAATAAATGAAAAAAATAAATAAAGAAAAAAAAAATAAACAAATAAAATATTTAACTAACAAAGTAAATAATTTAATCAAAATGAATGAATTAATAAAATAAATGAATTAATAAAATAACTGAATTAATAAAATAAATAAATTAAATTAAAAAAATAATTTTAAAAAATTGAAATTACATTAATTAAATAATAAAATCAATAAACTAATAAGATGAATGAATAAATAAAATTAATTAATTAGTAAAATGAAACAATTAAATTAAATAAAAACATCAATAAAATCAATATATTAATGAAATAAATAAATTGATGGAATAAATAAAATAATAAAATAAATGAAATTGAGAAAATAAATGAAATTAAGAAAATAAATCAATTAATAAAATAGATTAATAAAAAATAATTAATTTATTGATAAAAAAATTAATTAAAATAAAATGAATGAATTAATAAAAATAAAATGATAGAATAAATAAATTAATAAAATAGATAAAGTATCAAAATAAATAAATTGATAAAATAAATAAATTAATAAAATAAATAGATTATTAAAATGAATAAATTAATAAAATTAATTAATTAATAAAATTAATTAATTAATAAAATTAATTAATCAATAAAATTAATTAATTAATAAAATTAATTAATTAGTAAATAAATTAATTGATAAAATAAATACCTTAATAAAATAAATTAATTAATGAAATAAATTAATAAAATAAATAGATAAATAAAATAAATTAATGAAACATAAATTAATGAAGAAATAAAAAAAAAGAAAAGAAATTAATGATAAAAACTTTATCAGGTTTCCGCAACTGCGTAAACTATAGAAGTAGTAACATATCAAGTTTCCGCAACTGCGTAAACTATTTGAAAAGTTTAATTAGGTTTCCGCAGCTGCGTAAACATATTAAACAGGTTTCATCAGGATTCCGCAACTGCGTAAACCATTTGTTCCAAGTTTACATTGCGGAAACTTGTTGAAATAAAATGGAAAGAAATTTAACAGGTTTCATCAGGATTCCGAAACTGCGTAAACCATTTGTTCCAAGTTTACATTGCGGAAACTTTATCATGGAAAATTTATCAAGTTTCATCAGCGAAAACATTGCGTAAACTTGTGGAAACTATTTGCCAGTTTACGCAATGTGGAAACTTGTGGAAACCTGAAAATATCAAGTTTACGCAAGTTTACGCAGTTGCGTAAACCCGTTTTTTCGCCCAGTGCCCCTTCCCTCTTTCCATTTAATCAGCTAAGTACAGCTATTTCATGGGAATGACAAAAAAAAAGAAAGAAAGAAAGAAAAAAAAATCTGGCTACGGCCCCTGCGTGCAAATGCTGAAATACTAGCTTCCATATGTCACCTGTCTCACATACTGCTTATTTCAAGATTAGAAAACAAAACGTGAATGATGTTTGGAATATTGAAGCTAAAACTGCATTTACATAATCGATGTAAGTTGCAATAAGATGACAAGAAAGTGTATTTCGAATGTCGCTCAAATCATAGCGGTTGACACCCACAACCCACACCCCCCCCCCCCTCTCTTGATCCCGCATAATACATGCAAAATCTACATGTAAGGTACGTTTGAACACAATTTGAAGGATGGATGCCTTGAATGCACAAGCGTTTAAATTACCCAACGAATAAAAAATATATGAGAGAAAAAAGGAAGAAAATAACAGGGGATATACCAAAACTGTTCATGTTTTTGCATGTATACTGGTAAAACAATTTTATGCGACTTTCTTTTAATAATGGAAGGATCTTTCGACGTAATAACTTTTTATAATGAAATAAACTTCTGCAGAAATTATCCAATATGTGAAAAATACGGTCCCGACTGCGTGTGCACGAGTAGTTCAAATGACAGTGATCTCTAGTTTCCGATGAAAATACGCGACACATCTTCTCTTCCTTGGGGCTACCTACCCGTATCTCTTCAAATCATCTAATTTAATCGTAAATGTAAATACTTTCTTTTCTTCTTTGTTTATTTTTCATTTATTGTTTCCGTTATAACTAGTATTCATAAATTTATAATGGTGACACAACGTCGTGAGGATGTCATGTGACGACGTCATTGACGTCGCTCAATACGCTATTCCATGCCTTAAACGATTCCACATATTTTCGTCAATTTTTAAGATATTTGAAAATAGAAAACAGTTTTAGAAACTGCAGACATCAGTTATTAAACATACAAAATTTCATTAAAAAGTACGACAGGGCCGAATTCCATGGTTACCGAACCTACTCCTTTGTTCCTATATACTAGTAGGCTAAAATTACACGTATCAGATTTTAATCCAATTTCTCGGTCAGTTGCATGCTGGACTAGACAGAGATAATACATCGGCATATTTGAAAACCCCTTCCCTAAACTTCGGTGCATATGAGTCAATTACGCATTTGTACAGCTAAAACTCGAGTTGAAAAATGAGAAAAATAATGTCTTAATTCATTGCATGATTTTCCTTCTAAAATCAGTGCGTAATACCCATTTGCCGAGGTTGTGGCGGATACAGAAATAGGGGGGGGAGGGTATTTCTAACATAAAAGCGAAGGGTCCAAATCGGGTCAATGGTGGCGGACTTCAAAGAGAAAAAACCGATGGTTGCATTTTGAATATTTCGTATTTAAAATTACTTTTCATGCTCCCGTTATTATCATAACATATATAATTATTGATTAGAGAAATACGTGTGACTCTTCTCACATGTATTTGCTAGTATAAGTGTTGAGCAATCGGAAGTTAAATCATAAGAGGAAATAATCGGATGGGCATAACCCATCATTATTATAATCGGAAAATTCAGAACATTTTTTTTTCATTTTGCAACCAACAATGAATTGAAATAAACACCAAATCATTATTTCTTTGAATGAAATTGTTTTATTGAGTATAAAACTTTCGATCATAACTACTATGAAGACCTTATCAATTCGTTTAAGCTTCTTTTTCTTGAATACCATGCAACAGAAAATGTCATACACTAGTATGTACTTTTAAGTAAAGTCATTTTGTGTGAAAAGAGAACATTTTTCAAAGAAGTCTATTTACTCCGATTAATCGATTCTCAGAGATTGAATTAATCGATAGTCGGCGAGTTGGATATTTTAGAGACGATAGCGACAATGTCTGCGACTATCGTTACAATAATACAGCGTGTATTAGTGTGAATAAGATAGAGATCGAGGTATGGAATACGAATACATGTACGTGACGATTCGCGCTTAGAAGGATGAAAATTTAGGTACTTTACACGAATAAGAAAACCATCGATCCAAATCTGCCAGAACAGTACCATGAATGTATCAAAACGATGTCATAGATGCACAACATTATTTATTTCTGGATCGATGGACCGTAGTAAAGGTGATTAATGTTTGAATGTTATGAATTGCAGCGTTCGCGTACTTTTGAAGAATCCTTTTTTTCACATTTTTGCAATTTCGGATAATTGGCGAATCTAAAGGGTGGGATAAGGCAAGGGCGAGAAGGGGAGCATGTTCTCGACTCTCCCTTTTTTGCGGTCAACATTTTTTAATGACGTGATTTTTTTCAGAACTTGATGATAAAGCTTTTATAATTTACACTTTAAAGGTATGGTGTCCTTGAAAATTATTTAATTTTACAAAATTTTTAAATGCAAAATCTTTCTTTTCATATGAAAGTTTACGTTCTCATTTGTATAAATTCAAATTTTACATACATTCGCAGCTATAGCCGTTTGAAAACGTCATTTTTAGCTCACCTTAGCCATAGGCTCAAGTGAGCTATTGTCATAGTGTTGCGTCCGTCGTCCGTCGTCGTCGTCGTCGTCCGTCGTCGTCCGTCGTCGTAAACTTTTCACATTTTAAACTTCTTCTCCAGAACGGCTGAAGGGATTTTGATGAAACTTGGTAGGTATGAAGTACTCATGATCCCCTACAAGTGTTGTTGTTTTTCGTCCGGTGGCGCCACCACAGCCAAAAGTAGGTCACGGGGGTACCCTCCTTTGACAAACTTCTTCTTCAGAACCGAAGCATGTATCGACAAACCGAAAGCATCAGGATGATCTAGAGAGATGTCTTAAGAAGTGTTATTATTTTTGGTTCCACTTCGAAGTCAAATTTTTGACGCGTTTTTGACGTCTTTTCGGACTTTGTCAGAAATGCACATTTTTGCACTATTTCTTAAATAACTCAATAAGTGTATGATTTTACACACTCACTTACTACATATCTATCATATTTAACTTACTTAATGCTTTGATATGTATTTTATGCTTAAAATTTATTTTTTTGATTTTTTATGAATTTTTTTCTTATGTAAAAAGGAAGGGGGGGTGATTTTCATACATTTTCTGCTTCTTTTCTATAACCACTCTTCAGATTGTCATGACAATTTGTAGGTATGAGGTACTCATGCATGGTACCCTACAAGTGAAAGAATTTTGTCAAGATATCCACTTTTGGATTTTTAAGGAATATTTTTTTAAGATTGTACATAGGTATAATGTATGTTTTCCATGCCAAATGGACCCATGGGGAGTAGCTTCAAACCCCGGCGGGACCCCAACAATTTTTTTTCCCTTTTTCAGTTTTTTTTTTCTCTTTTTATTTTGATATTTATCGCTAGAAATGAAACTGTGAAAGAATTTTGTCAAAATATCAACTTTTAGATTTTTAATGATTTTTTAAATAAGACAAGCTATAGCTAGTTTGGCTTTGTGTACTTATTTTCATACTTCGAATTAACTTGGCCACATACGCTATCAAATATACGCTGAATTTATTTTTAAGATGTTGACTTTTTGTGTCGCCTGCGAAGCACAGCGACACTTAGGGATCACTTTGTCTGTTGTTCGTCTGTCCGTCCATCCGTCCCTCCGTCTGTCCGTCTGTCTGTCACACTTGGGTGTCACACCCCATAACTTTTGATTGGTAAGTGATAGGGCTTTGATATTTCACATGTGTATTCCTTGTGACAAGACCTTTATACACATATCATAATTTTTGACCTTGTGACCTTGACCTAGATATTTGACCTACTTTTCTAAAAATCTAATATTGGCTATATCTCTTGATTGATTAGTGATAGGGCTTTGATATTTCACATGTGTATTCCTTGTGATTAGACCTTTCTACACATATAATGTTTGACCTTGTGACCTTGATCTAGATATTTGACCTACTTTTCTAAAAATCTAATATTGGCTATATCTCTTGATTGGCAAGTGATAGGGCTTTGATATTTCACATGTGTAATCTTTGTGACATGACCTTTCTACGCAAACCATATCTTTTTATCTCATGACCTTGACCTAGATATTTGACCTACTTTTCAAAAAATCTAAGATTGGCTATATCTTTTGATTGGTAAGCGATAGGGCTTTGATATTTCACATGTGTATTTCTTGTGACAAGCCCTTTTTTCACATACTATATTTTTTAACCTTATGACCTTGACCTAGATATTTGACCTACTTTTTAAAAAAAACCGAGATTGGCTATATCTATTGATTGGCAAGTGATAGGGCTTTGATATTTTTCTTGTGTATTCCTTTTGACAATACCTTTCTACACATACCATAATTTTGACCTCATGACCTTGACCTAGATATTTGACCTACTTTTCAAAAAAATTAAGATTTGCTATATCTTTTGATTGGTAAGTGATAGAGCTTTGATATTTCATATGTGTATTCCTTCTTGTGACAAGGCCTTTCTACACATATCATAAATTTGACCTCATTACCAAGACCTAGATATTTGACCTACTTTTCAAAAAATCTTAGATTGGATATTTCTTTTGATTGCTGAGTGATAGGCTTTGATATTTCACATGTGCATTCCATGTGACAAGACCTTTCTTCACATACCATCATTTTTAGCTCACCTCGACGAAGTTGAGTGAGCTTATGCTATAACCCCACGCGTCCGCGTCCGCGTCCGTGTCCGCGTCCGCGTCCGGTTAAGAAGTTTGGGGTAGCTCAGTATCTGACAAAGTACTTACGCTACAGTAACCAAACTGGCACAAGTGATTCATCTTTGGATGCTGAGGTGAACCCATGCATCGTATGCAGCATCTGACCTACATTTTCCGCTTGAGTGACTTGGTTAAGAAGTTTGGGGTAGCTCAGTATCTGACAAAGTACTGATGCTACAGTAACCAAACTTGCACAAGTGATTCATTTTTGGATGCTGAGGTAAACCCATGCATCGGATGCAGCATCTGACCTACATTTTCCGCTTGAGTGATTTGGATAAGAAGTTTGGGGTAGCTCAGTATCTGACAAAGTACTAATGCTACAGTAACCAAACTTGCACAAGTGATTCATCTTTGGATGCCGAGATGGACCCATGCATCGGATGCAGTATCTGACCTACTTTTTCCACTTGAGTGATTTCGCTTTTTTAAAAAAGCCAATATTGAGCAGAGTATAAGTGCTACATGTATTAGCTCGCTACAGCCGACAGAGCACAGGTCGTATTACGCATGCCCTCTTTTTATATCAATTTACATATTCATCTGTGTTGCTTGGGCCCCTGGGTCTTGCGGTCTTGTTTGTGTGTGGTCATCTGACAGTGAGGAGGTTGTTTTACACCACAATTGTACGTTCTTCGAGACCTCTGGGTAATCGGAATAATGGGAGGGTTGTGCGCACGTAATCCAGGATAACCACACCGTCTGCTACTGACGAGGCAGATGGCCGTCCTAAGTCGGCCCCGTTTGCCCATTGGTCTCGTTGGTTTATGTGTAGTCATTTGTGTTTTATGTTTTTCTGTAATTTGACGTTCATTGTACTACTGCGTCTCTTTCTGTGCGTGTCATTTTTGTGTTTTACAGTGGGTGTTTTGGGAGGTTGCTGTTGATGCTACAACTAGGTGTTGTTGGAGATCCTCTCCTTTCATGTACCAAACTTGCATATTGGATGTATCTTTGATCAAACTTTCATAAAATGACCTTGACCTACTTTTTCCGCTTGAGTGATTTTGCCTTTAAAAGCCAATATTGAGCAAAGTATAAGTGCTAGATGTTCCAAACTTGCATATTAGATGTATCTTTGATCAAACTTTCATAAAATGACCTTGACCTACTTTTTCCGCTTGAGTGATTTTGCCTTCAAAAGCCAATATTGAGCAAAGTATAACTGCTACATGTACCAAACTTGCATATTGGATGTATCTTTGATCAAACTTTCATAAAATGACCTTGACCTACTTTTTCTGCTTGAGTGGTTTTGCCTTTAAAAGCCAATATACATGTACTAAGAAATATGTTTGAATTGAATTTTGCTGTCACGAGGTGAGCTTCGTAATCTGTGATTACCTATGTTTAACCTCGTGCATTTGCCCTATATATTTGACCTACTTTTCAACAAATCTATGATTTGCTATATTTTTTGAGTTGTAAGTGATAGGGCTTTGATATTTCACATTTGTATTCCTTATGAAAAGACCTTTCTAAACATTCCATAATTTTTAACCTAGTGACCTTGCCCTTGATATTTGACCTAATTTCAATAAAAAAAAATCCGCTACGCAGGCGACACAAGCATTCCTTGGATTGCTTTTTTTTCATACATGCATATTTCAGAACAATTTCCCTATTTATTGATTATTTTCTCTGTCTTATTTCTGTATCTATGGTAAACATAGTCGCCATATATCTTGTGTTACAGATTTGATTGGTTCAATACCTCCTTGCCCCTTTAGTAGGGGTAACTACAGGAAATAAAAAGGTGCACACTAAGAATTTTGACTGACTTGAAATGCCCGGAAGTCTGTAAAATTGGTCTTTTTTGATTGCGAATCTTTGGCACGCATAAAAATGTAAAGAAAAAGGGGGGGTCATGCATGTCCTTTTTTCGCAAATTTCACTTTTTTTTACAGGAACTCTGCATCCTCATCGAAAATGTTCCGAATTTTGCATATTTTCAAACCTATCTGTAGATTGCATAAAAGACAAGATCAAGTTCGAAGTTAAATTTATCACGACTATTGATTCAATATGCTAAAAATACATTTCCAAGCGCCGCATTTCAGCATATTTACCGAAAATAATTTGTGGCTTCACTGGGTCATGCGGTTTGATACACCGTACACTGCTGTTTGGAAAATAAATTGGCTCAATTTCTGCACAACTCACTTGAATTGACCTATCGCCAACTCCTCTCCCTGCTACCGCAATACCAATGATATCGTTACAGGCATGCTAATAATAGCCGCTGCCCTGCACGTGCTGGGAGCTCAGACAAACTAACGCGTTATCCTTATAACTTTAGTATAGAAATGTAAGATAACACGAGCATTTAGCACACAGTTTTACATCATTTTCTTGATTTTATATCAAAACGGTTAAAAGATGTTCATATGGTACAAGTAGTAGTGATGATGACAGATATCGGTGTAATATTTTTCTCAGATCAAATACATAAAATAGACAAAAATAAGCATCATCAGCTGATAACACGAAATACATAATTTGTGTATACAGTTGATAAATACAGTTGGGAAATAAAGTATGAATCATTTCTGAATCTTTCTATATATTTCAACTATTCCGAGAGAACTTGAACTTTATTGGGAAATAAAGTATGAATCATTTCTGAATCTTTCTATATATTTCAACTATTCCGAGAGAACTTGAACTTTATACCAGTTGATCAAATATATTATTTGCGCGTCTCGTAAAAACCCGATTTTGAGAATTTAAACTTCTATGTACAAACATAAATATATACCTAAATCCATTACAAGCTGTATAAAAGTCGATCTTGACGGCAAAAGAGGGGGGGGGGCGTATTTATGAATAAATGTTATCATATTGATATTGTCTTGACATTTATTTATTGATTCCATACTATCTATAATTCTGAAATATTCTTTATGTTAAATTAAAAAGAATAATTTTAATAGCATAGTCCAAATAGGAGAATCCAGGCAGACGGAGAGAGGGTTGCCCTCCCCCCTTTTTCCTCTGGCTGTACACCAGAAAATTAAGAAAGAATGATCAAAGATATCATAAGCCTAAAATGATGCTGACGCAAAGGGGAATAAAAAAGAAGTGAAGGCGTATAGTTATAAAGAAAAAAGCTACGGATTTGCTCTTTTGAATTATGCTTAAAACATTTGAACTTGAAATGATTTTTTTTTTTCTGTTTTTCATTTTTCCTAATGAAAAAATAAAATTTTGATTTTATGTTAACAGTGATCCTGTATACTTAATTTCTTAAATTTTCAGGCTTAAGATTTACACTCCCAATTTAAATCTTAACATCAAATATTATAAATGACACCCCCCCCCAATAAAAACAATTGTGTTATGATATATATTCATGTGATAAAAAAATAAATGCACACACCCCCTTTGAAAAATAAAATGTACCCCCTAGGATGTTTTATGTTTGACCCGACTATTCATTTCGCACCTTGAAACTATATGTGTTGGACGCCCTCGAAATAACTTTCACAAAAAAAATATACTCTTGTTGTCTTGATTTTAGAGATATAGTACTTTACAAATAATACATTTCTATATTTCATTGAAAAATCATAATGAAAATCGGTTGAAATGGCATATTTTGTTGCCGATTTTCCCATAGAACATAGACTGTTTATATCCGCCATAGCTGGTTTTTGTCTGAGCTAGCGGGATGCAGCGTATTTGGCAATATGGGCGGAGCTTATCTGGGAATTGGCGATAGGCGAATTAATATTGTCCGCTAACAACTTGTCTGTGTTAATTGGATTAACACGATTTTGACTGTACGTTACATGTATTAAGATGAAATCAATACTATTCAAAAGCTCTCATTCATAGATTTCTGTATAATTTAATATGAATAAAGGCAAAACCGAAAAGTCTTTGTTTTTTATGCTTCCGGAATCAAAGATACGGGGGCATATAGTTTTTGGCCTGTCCGTCTGTCTGTTTGTCCGAAAAACTTTACATTGGGCATAACTTTTGATAGGAAGGTGATAGAGCTTTCATGTTTCACATGTGTATTCCTTGTGACAATACCTTTGCATTGATACCAAAATTTTTGACCTCGTGACCTTGACCTTGACCTTTGACCTACTTTTCAAAAACTTTAACATTGGGCATGACTTTTGAATGGTTAGTGATAGGGCTTTCATATTGTACATGTGTATGGTGTTTATACCAACAAAGATGCCACCGCGGGGCATTCGTGTTTCACAAACACAGGCTTTATTATTTTCTGGCATACTAGCTATTAATAATGAAAGGTTTGGTGTTCAATTTTAAATAAACTTAATTTATGAAATCATTTCATTGTTTTATTCTGTTTCCGTTGCACATTAATGTGGAATTTTACAAAATGATTTTATTTTTAATGTTGCATAATCGAACTATACTAGCTGGGCATATGACTTTGGATCGCATAATCCGTCTTTTCAAATTAGTAAAAAAGTTGTTGTTTTGAAATGTGACTATTTTCTCTTGTTTGTACTTTTAGAGGTTGTCTGAAAAAAAAACTTGTCTGCATCCGGCAAAAATCTTGTTAGAAAGGTTGTGGGCTAAAATCCTGGTACTGGCACTATCAGTATTCAATGTCAGTATGTCAATTAGAGCGTGCATGGGTATCAGGTGAGCGTTGTGTCCCCTGGGGCTCTTGTTTATTTGGGGTGCGCAGCTCTAATTCATGTCGCTGGCGCCACCTACAATGTATTGTGTTCTTACCATAAATTCGACAATTTTGTGGTCGTACAGTGGTGATCGCGGGAGATTACACACTTTTATCGAAGTTTCCGAGGCTTAACCTAAGTTTCCGAATTTCGGAAAAATCCTACCTAAGTTTCCGAATCCTAACTTTACGAAAATAACCGCTTTGACCGAAGTTTCCGAATTATTTAAATTCGGTAGGAAATTAAGGGTTAACCGTGAAAGTTAGGTATTTCAGTAAGGTTTTTTAGGAAAAAGCGTAATATTTCGGGTTTTTCGGGGTAATGGTAGTTTTAAGATTGATTTCAACAAAACGAAATTTCCATCACGTAAACAAAAGGAATGCAACATGTGTTCGGGAATTCATGTGTATGCTGGGGTGTATTTGAGAAAGGGGGGGGGGGGGGGTATATCCCTTGAAATTTTCAAAGCATATTCATATGCTATTTTATTGGCAATTTGCAATACTAGGTAAGTTTTTTTTTCTTAAATAAATACGCTCACGCTGTTATAACTCTTTCCCTCCCCTGATTGTCTAGAGTCGCACATACATCATGATGTATACAGGTAAAATTTGGTATTGAATAAATCACAGGAGGCCGTAGCCAAATTTTTTTTTATTTCCATCAAATCACTCTGCAATCAAAATCCCACCCCCCCCCCTTCCCTCGCTACATTTAATCAGCTATGTACAACGATTTCCCACAGATTCTATATGAAAGATATATGGAATATGCGGAAAATCGCTGTACGTTACGTAGCTGATTAATTGGAAAGAGGGACACGTCAGTCATTGAAATATTGAAAAAAAACCTTGCTTCGGCCCCCTGTTTACAATAAATAAAAAAAATAAAATAAAGAAGAGATCCGATATTTAAAAAAGTGTTATAAGAAAAGATCGTTGAACTAAAGAAAAGATCTTATCCAAGAAAATAAACAATTCGAATTTCCTCTGATCGACGAAGTTGTACTTTTCGCAGTGGAAACACTTCGACATTTTCAAAAATTCTTATAGATTTTTTAATTTCAAATTGAGAAAACTGTAATGTAATTTCAAAAGACAATAAGTAATATATTATATTCCTACATAAAAAGCCGGTTTTACACTTTGTACCGACTATAAGCCGAGCTAATGATCGAAATTGTTTGCAATTTCAGGCAAGTTCTGTGCGTGTTTTTTTTTTAATAATTCCTCATTGTGTGTGTGATTTTTTTTTTTGGATTTTCTAGAATCTCAGCTGTCCTTTGCCGCCTGTCGATCGTGGTTTTTAAAAATAACAGCATTTTGTACAATGGAGAGGCGTGGAGGGTTTTGTTTTTGTTTGTTTGGGGGGGGTTTTTGGAGACCCTCGATCAGGGCCCGATTTTTTTTTCTGTTCTTTAGCGGATGCATGACCAAAGATAATTCAGCAGACCCTTCGGGCTAGATTCTTTTTGTGGAGGTGCAAACTTTCTGGACATTTTTTCTTGGGGAGGGGTGCAGTTTTCCTGCCCCTCCCCTCATAAAAATCATATGGAGTCCCTTTGTCCTCAATATTTTATAATTTGTTAGACCATCTGTTAAAATTCTTGTCTAACTACCATTACATGTACAACTCTATGCCTAACAAATCCTTTCCAAGGTATATGTTCTCAATCTTATGACAGCCCTTTGCACTAATATATTGTGATAGGCAGAATGAAAAATGTGGCCGGTCCGGGAATCAAACCCGAGACCTTTTGCTATGGAGGCAGACGCTCTTAGCAACTGAGTAAACCGGGCACGATAACCATAAGTCCCAAGATACAAATATGTTGCCGAAATCAGTCCGAAAACCTTTGATTGTCTGCAATCTTGAGGTAAAAACTCCTATGCAAGATCTGTCATAAAGGAATAAATTATACCCAACTATTCATTCAAAGTATTCATACTGAGTCTTCTACACAGTTTCATAAAAAAAGTATATTATGACCTTGACCTCTTACCTTTTTTTAAGGTAATACATATAATACACCCTTGGGTCCTAAGAGATAATTATGTTAAATGTTTTTGAAAACCATGTAGAGGGGAAAAAGGTTTGTCACAAAGTTTTGCCAAGAAAGTATATTGTTACCTTGACCTCTGATATAGATTCAGGTAATTAAAAAACCCTCGAGTGCTACGTATACGTTACAATTCTTACAACCGTAAACTGATTTGTTCAAGGAAAGGGCAAGTTGCTCGTTGCAGATTGACCCTCAATATGTGACTTTGATTTTGAAGTTAACCTTGACATAGATACTGAATAGCAGACATTGAATAAAGTTTTCTGCATATATGCATTGTGTATTTGCTTTGCAGTGAGTAAAGTAGAAATCAAAAGGAAGTGTAACATAATGAACTGATGAGCATGATCATGTATAAATTGATATTCAAATAAGTGATCTAATGATTCTAATCACATCATCAATATAAATTTACATGTGTAAACCTGATCTATAGACCTTTGGCTGATCCAACTTCTGTAAGTGCTTGAATTCTTTCTTTGCATTTTGTGCTGACGACATGTTTGTGTATATACATTTTTGCAAAAGATTTTTAACCTTTTCAGTTTCATTGTAATTGTAATTATTATAGCTTATTCAACTCAAGTATAATGTGGGTCAATATTCAACACCTTCTAGGTCAAGTAGGTATAGCTAACAAAATTAATATTGGATACCAAAACCCAGTTGCTTTACAATTCATTTCCTTTCTTGCAACTGATGAATCTTAATCTGACAATAAGAAATTAACAACTGTAACTGTCAAAAGACAGCAAGTGTGAACGGCAGTAGATGGTAAATTACTGTCTACATTTGATTACAAGAAAAACACTGTTCAAGAAAAGGTATGTCACCTGCCACATGTTTGACCCTAAAACATTGCCTTGACCTTGAAAATGACATTGAGCTAGATTATAGCCTCTTAACATACTTCATTCTGATGCATATCAATTAGCTATAGTTACTGTAGCCATAAATAAATGATCATGTATCATCAATGAACATCCCCCTCCCTTTTCACTAAAGTCCACAACTATGTGACACATGATCTAGAAACCCGTGACATATATCATAGGGCTGGTACAATACTCTGATTCATCAATGTATCACAATACTTTTTTTTTCGCGATCCAAGTATCGATATATCCAAACACACCAAAGTTAAAATTTACAAAAACAATATTTATTGAATTTTCTGGATTTTTGTCCCCCACACCAAAAACAAAAATAACTTTCAGAGAAAATGAAAGTAACATTCGGAGAAAGTGAAATAAGGCTATGGGGAAGTGGATTGAATTAAAAATGCCAAGTACAGCACAAGATTGGTGTGGTAAACATTTGGTTTCCTGGTTTATGAAGTACATGTTATAGGAATCGGGAAAATTCTGGTCAGAAAGCTAGTATTGAATACATATAACCTGTTGAATGAAAAAAAGCTACTTATATATGATGAATATAAATAGTATCAAATAGGATTTTGAGAAGGTTTTATCAATTTACTTAGTATTGCGATACATATTATATACAGGTATCATGATACGTATCGGATAGGATAGGTGCAGTATTGTCCCTGCCGTAATATATCACATGCCGATCTCTTGAATTATACAATGTTTCAAAAAAATTTGATGAAAAATAAATGAAATTTTAAAATTTTCACTAAAAATGCTTCATAATGATCTTTGACCTTGACCTGCTGAGTCTCATCATGCTTTTCTATCTCTGCAAGTTTAAAAAAATGTTTGATGTATATCAAGTAGTTACAGGCAAATATGTGACAGACTGACATACAGACTGACAGTCAGAGACAGATGAACAAACAGCCTAACAAAGTGATTTTTATACATGTATGGCGACATTAAATTTCTCAATCTTAGTAAATCAGAAACCACATGTTTTTGCCATTCCACATACATGAATTACATGCCATATAAATCTGTTTGTTTTTCTTCATCTTGTCTTGATTCTGGTGTCCAAGATACACAAATTATGAAGGAAGGAAGCTACCGGGTATGCCGC
This sequence comes from Pinctada imbricata, assembly GCA_033119305.1. Classification (NCBI taxonomy): domain Eukaryota; kingdom Metazoa; phylum Mollusca; class Bivalvia; order Pterioida; family Pteriidae; genus Pinctada; species Pinctada imbricata. Next base: position 71,819,420 of record VSWD01000010.1, read on the forward strand.
ACCAATCCATGATCACTCACTTCTGTTTGACCATGTTGTATGTGTTGACTCTCATTATCCTGAAATAAAACGAGTACAACTTTTAAATGAAATAGAAAAAATGTGATGATAACAGACATCTAAATCACATCATCTAACAATAAATCATAAAGGTAAATTCCTATCATTACCAAATAGATATCATTGTATAGTTCTCACTTAGTCATAAATTATATGGTTAAATGGTAGAGGATTGCAAAAATGCAATTATATTTTATAAACAAATAAAACACTGCTAAAGACGGTATGGCCAGATTGCAAAGTAAGTTTTTGTCACTAACTGGGTCAAGGTCAGTTTAAATGTTACGGCATAAATTGAAAGGATTTGTCAGAAGCAACCAATAAGTATAATATTATGTTTCTACTATGTATATAACTCCTGAGATTTTGGTTAAATCAGAAACTTAAGCAAAATCATTAACTAGGTCAAAGTCCTAGGTCAAGGTCACTTGGTCAAATGTTACGAGATAAATTGAAAGGTCTTGTCAAAGGCAACCTAAATGTATAACATAAAGTTCCTTAGATTTTGCTTTAACCAGAAACTTCAACCAAAATCTTTAAAGTCTAAGGTCAAGGTAAAGTTTCTTAGATTTTGCTTTAACCATGTGTTAACCTGCAGAAACTTTAACCAAAATGTTGACGACGGATGACAGACAGACGGATAGACAGAAAGGCGGACATCGCCAATCTATAGACTGGAATTGCTTTGCAATCAAGCCAAATACTTTTTAGATGGGGGCATTTTCAATGTCTAGCTTGTCTTCGGGCCAGTAGTTGAAATTTGTTTGGAAAGACTGGTGGACAGTGATTTAAATCATAATCTCTTAAGTTTGTTATGCAGGCACAAACCGTTCTAATATGCTGCTATTTACTTATAGTCCTAACCCGAGTAAGGATCGATCTATCAGTCAATTATTATACTGCCGTCGACTTACTCGACTCTCGACGTTTCGGTACAAAGAAAAAAGTTGTTTCGGTACATGGTACAAAGACGTTTCGGTACATGATTTAGGTCGTTTCGGTACATATTTTGTTTTGGTACATTACCCATTTTTTGACTGTTTAAAGAGAAAACATTATCAACATGTTGTTTATTACCTTAGTTAGAGTTATATATATTTTCATACTCCCCGCCCCCTTACATAATGTACCGAAAAATTATTGAAAGAGATTTAAAACAAACACAAACTAATCATCACCCCTTATCTCAAAAAAAAAATATGTACCGAATTGTCTTTTTGTTGTTCCCAATGTTTCTACTTGTACCGAAATGTACGTCTAAGACTCTTTCTATTGTACCGAAACGTCCTTGTACCGAAACATCCTTGTACCGAAACGTCCAGCATTGATGGTCAACGGTAGCAAAATAACCGTTATATAACACTGCCGTTGACTGATAGTCCCTAACCGAGTTAGGAATTATCAATCAACAGCAGCATAATAAAACGGTCCGAGCCCGAATCACAAAACGAAATAAATATTATACATCATCAGATCATTTTACATGTACTACGTGTACTAACCTACCGTTGAATTTCCAGAATACCTGGCCAGTGCAATCCGTACGTCAATAGTTGATTATTGGATTGAATGCAGTGGCTCTGACAGTAGTTTGCGATTCCTTCATTATATTTGGACCATGTTTGTTGTTGTTTTTGATACGTACTATATACGTCCCTGGTACCATTCATCAGTACATGAATATGCATGCAACAATTCAACCATGCACATCTTGCAAATTATCAGTTGATTCTTTGATACCTTGCTGTCAGTACAGACATTTTACCAGTCTGTTCTTCAATGTGTAACACGGCTATGATCATTCTTCATCAAATTCCTGACTGTTTCGTGCATTTCATCAAGGGAGAAATATAAAACATCAAGTTTTACTGCTACAAACTCGATGTTTTGAAACCGAAAGTAGACCTAGAACATTCCGAATCCGACAAAATGCAGAGCTATTCATATAAAATAAAATAAAATAAAAGAGAGAGAGAGAAATAAAGCTGTTTTATTATCATAATTATGCAATATGTAATTTCTCGGTAGTGAGTGAAAAAATGTACATGTATGTCTGTGTTTGACCGACCCGGCCAGACCACGACAAAAGAGGGATCACTTGTCTAATTTTATATTGAAATTATCCTAGAATATGTCTTATTTTCTAATATTTGAGGAAATTAACCTCGACTTTTCGTCAAAAAATTACAGATCCGTGGTTTGCAATGATAGAAAACGAAAATGAATTTTATCGTAACTTTATGATGCAAATGATGCTCGTAAGACAATCAATTTGAATCAGTTGTACATTTGATGCCTTCAAATGAAAAACAATTTCGAAATAATATATTCATTAAAAGAAATAAACAATAATAATAAATATTCACTGAACCTCGTTTTGGATTTCGGGTAAATAAAATTATTTAGGTTATTCTGGTGAAATTCGGAAAGTTAGGAATTTTAGGTAACATCGGTAAGTTTAGGGCGGAATTTTGCCCGAAGTTTCCGAATTACCAGTTTTTCCTAACGAAGTTTCCGAGGTATGCCCGAAGTTTCCGAAAAACAGTGTGTAAACTACTATGATCACCACTGTAACTGCATATTTTCAAGTAAAACTTTTTATGTCTTCTTTTTTCTCAACCCAGACCCGTCGGAATAAATATTAGGTTTTCAATAAAATTTATTTTCAGGGACACGGTATCTTTAGATAGATTATCATATCACGGTCTCCTATTCCCTGTAATCCTTTATGTTGGGCGCTTGACTTTATATTACATGAAAATAAACAGACAGAGAATGGATCCAGCATAGTCTGAACAGAACCTAAATCAAAATTCGCTAGTTCGATATCGTTCGTCAATCATCTATTTCAAATTAATCATTTGACTTCAAGTTTTCTATCTTTTTTTTTTGTCTTCAAAAATCCCCACCTCCTCTTTAAAAAAGTAAGCTCATAAATGTTTCTTCTTGGGTGTCGATCTATTTTGCTCCTTTATGCTGCATTCATATTACGTCCTTCTTTTATGTTTCGAATTTTCATTATTTTAATCACGTTTTCTACCCCTTATCTTCCAATTACTCAATCGTACAGGATAATTCTAGAGAGCCGATACATTTGTTTGTTTACATATTTTATTCCCGTATTAGGAACAGTTTAGGAAATAACATACATATATATAACAAACAAATAAACCAAAACCCTCAGAATCCCACATGCATTGTATATACCTTCTTCAACAGATTTTTAAATTTTTCTCTTATTTTTTCCTCGTACCATCACGTGTATACATACCGATATATACAGGGTACACATAGAGTGGTTCAAAAGATTTAAGTATAACGAAAAAACGTATCGTAACTACTCGAGTGCACAACCTGACATTTCAGGAAATTCATAAACGTCAATTTTGATGACGTAATTAGTACAAATGAGGTCACACATATAAAGATATTTTTAAAGTAAAGATATAGGGAAAAGATACATCAAGAATTGCTTACATGCTTGAGTGTTTGTCATAGGGACTTGGACCAAGAGATAGAGGGCATTGGACAACAACATACTTATTGAGGACATTGGACAACAAGCTGCTGGTGGAGGAGGGCATTTACGATCAAATAGTGGTGATATTTTCCCTTTTATTCTCCTCCCGTGTGCCGCGGGAACAAGTGCGTATTATAGTATCTACATTTCAGCTGTGTTTTAAGAAAGACTAAATGACAAGTTTTTATCTAGGCATAACTGTAACCGATTTCGTTAAAATGTGACGAGGAGGTCTACGTATATAAATGGGAAATTGATGGCAAGCGGTGCACAAACGAAAAATAAACATTAAAAATAAAATTTGCAGATATACATGTATGTATCTAGATAAATGTCATTGACATAATATTCAAAAAAAAAAAATCATGAAATGTGTCGATAAGTTTGCATAAGCGGAAATAATCGGATGGGCATAACCCATCATTATTATAATCGGAAAATTCAGAACATTTTTTTTTTCATTTTGCAACCAACAATGAATTGAAATATACACCAAATCATTATTTCGTTGAATGAAATTGTTTTATTGAGTATAACACTTTCGATCATAACTACTATGAAGACCCTATCAATTCGTTTAAGCTTCTTTTTCTTGAATACCATGCAACAGAAAATGTCATACACTAGTATGTACTTTTAAGTAAAGGAAAATAATAATAGTAGCAAAAGGGAAAAACACGAATTTATCAAAACCAAGATACTAAATCGGACAATCCGGAAATCAGCGATGTCGGCGACAATCGCATTTGATTTTCAACATCGATTAGTAATGTTCATCGCTGGTCATTCAACGACTGACAATCAATCATCAGCGATAATCGTTTCATAGCTAAACTAGAATCCGTTGTCATGACTTCCATTCTGATACATTTTCAGGGTCATTTTGTGTGAAGAGAGAACATTTTTCAAAGAAGTCTATTTACTCCGATTAATCGATTCTCAGAGATTGAATTAATCGATAGTCGGCGAGTTGGATATTTTAGAGACGATAGCGACAATGTCTGCGACTATCGTTACAATAATACAGCGTGTATTAGTGTGAATAAGATAGAGATCGAGGAATGGAATACGAATACATGTACGTGACGATTCGCGCTTAGAAGGATGAAAATTTAGGTACGTTACACGAATAAGAAAACTACCGATCCAAATCTGCCAGAACAGTACCATGAATGTATCAAAACGATGTCATAGATGCACAACATTATTAATTTCTGGATCGATGGACCGTAGTAAAGGTGATTAATGTTCGAATGTTATGAATTGCAGCGTTCGCCTACTTTTGAAGAATCAATTTTTTTTCACATATTTGCAATTTCGGAAAATTGGCGAATCTAATGGGAGGGATAAGGCCAGGGCGAGAAGGGGAGCATGTTCTCGACTCTCCCTTTTTTTTGCGGTCAACATTTTTTAATGACGTGATTTTTTTCAGAACTTGATGATAAAGCTTTTATAATTTACACTTTAAAGGTATGGTGTCCTTGAAAATTATTTAATTTTACAAAATTTTTAAATGCAAAATCTTTCTTTTCATATGAAAGTTTACGTTCTCATTTGTATAAATTCAAATTTTACATACATTCGCAGCTATAGCCGTTTGAAAACGTCATTTTTTATTTGGGGTGCGCAGCTCTAATTCATGTCGCTGGCGCCACCTACAATGTTTTGTGTTTTTACCATAAATTCGACAATTTTGTCGTCGTAACTGCATATGTTCAAATAAAACTTTTTATGTCTTCTTTTTTCTCAACCCAGACCCGTCGGAATAAATATTAGGTTTTCAATAAAATTTATTTTCAGGGACACGGTATCTTTAGATAAATTATTATATCATGGTCTCCTATTCCCTGTAACCCTTTATATTGGGCGCTTGACTTTATATTACATGAAAATAAACAGACAGAGAATGGATCCAGCATAGTCTGAACAGAACCTCAATCAAAATTCGCTAGTTCGATATCGTTCGTCAATCACCTATTTCAAATTAACCATTTGACTTCAAGTTTTCTATCTTTTTTCTTTGTCTTCAGAAATCCCCACCTCCTCTTTAAAAAAAAAGTAAGCTCATAAATGTTTCTTCTTGGGTGTCGATCTATTTTGCTCCTTTATGCTGCATTCATATTACGTCCTTCTTTTATGTTTCGAATTTTCATTATTTTAATCACGTTTTCTACCCCTTATCTTCCAATTACTCAATCGTACAGGATAATTCTAGAGAGCCGATACATTTGTTTGTTTACATATTTTATTCCCGTATTAGGAACAGTTTAGGAAATAACATACATATATATAACAAACAAATAAACCAAAACCCTCAGAATCCCACATGCATTGTATATGCCTTCTTTAACAGATCTTTAAATTATTCTTTTATTCTTTCCTCGTACCATCACGTGTATACATACCGATATATACAGGGAACACATAGAGTGGTTCAAAAGATTTAAGTATAACGAAAAAACGTATCGTAACTACTCGAGAGCACAACCTGACATTTCAGGAAATTCATAAACGTCAATTTTGATGACGTCATTAGTATAAATGAGGTCACAAATATAATCTACTATGGAGCAGTTTTCTGAAGGATTGGAATATTTTGAAATAGGTGAAAAAGTAATCAACTGCCAAATTAAAAAAAAATTAAATAATTTAAAAAGCTTTCAGATTAGCTACTACTTATCTTGAAATTCAACATCTCATTTTCATCGTCTGGGAAGTCTTTTTCATGACGTTCTAACCATCTTTGATGAACAATTTGTCAAGAAATGTGCTAGCAGAGAACTCATAAAAGTTTGATATTCGACTACGGTCGGACCTTCTATCAAAAAAATCTTCATCGAAATATATCACATGTATAATCAAATAATATTTCAATTAAATTATTTTTTTGGTAGAATGACCGGCCCTATGCGAAATTATCGATCAAATTTCATGATATCTCACAAAAATACCTGAAATGCAAAATTCTGGCTTGGTTTTGTGCTCTATATCTTCTTAAGACATGTCCGGAATCTCACAACTTCGCACTTTTTCGAAAGACAAAATGTTCTCCTTTCCTTTTATTGATAATTTAGAAACATTGTCTGCGTTTGAAAATATACGAAAACTTTAGGCCGATATCGCCGTTCGTGGCTCTGGTCCTTTACAGTAAATGCTATATAACATGTATAAGTTATTTTTAAAATTAATTAAACGTTAAATAAAACTAAAGATTTAAAAAATAAATGAAATAAAATTAAGGTTTTAATTGAATAAAATTACAAGTAAAGCATAAAGATTTGAAAGATAAATGATGTAAATTGAATAAACTATAAATTGATAAAAGATATTTTTAAAGTAAAGATATAGGGAAAAGATACATCAAGAATTGCTTACATGCTTGAGTGTTTTTCATAGGGACTTGGACCAAGATATGGAGGGCATTGGACAACAACAGACTAATTGAGGACATTTGACAACAAGCTGCTGTTGGAGGAGGGCATTGGACAACGAATGGCAGCAACTAGGTAACTTACTTATCTAGTGACAAGGTAAGAGTTCTCTCCCTTACAAGACATTTTCATTTTGTACATGAACTAATAAAAAAGATAAAAGACTTAACATAAAAATAATAACCATAATAGTAAAAGATAAATGATATAAAATTATAAAACTATAAAAAAAACCTTAAAATTTAAAAGAGATTTTTAAACTTAAGATATATAGAAAAGTTACATAAAGAATTCCTTATGTGCTTAAGTGTTTTTCATAGGGACATTGACCAACAGATGGAAGACATTGGATAACACAAATTGGAGGACATTGGACAACAAGAAGCTGGTGGAGGAGGGCATTGGACAACTAATGGCAGCATCTAGGTAACTTACTTATCTAGTGACAAGGCAAGAGTTCTCTCCCTTACAAAATATTTTCATTTTGTACTTAAACCAATAAAAAAGATAAAAGACTTAACATAAAAATAACAAACACCAAAGTAAAAGATAAATGATATAACATGATTAAACTATCAAAAAAACTTACAAAATTTAAAAAGAGATTTTCAAAGTAAAGATATTGAGAAAAATTACATCAAGAATTGCTTACGTGCTGGAGTCTTTTTCATAGGAACTTGGACCAACAGATGGAAGGCATTGGACAACAACAGACTAATGGAGGACATTGGACAAGAAGCAACTGTTGGAGTAGGGCATCATAGAAGGAATGGCAGAAATGCGTAACTTACTTACCTAGTGACAAGGTAAGAGTTGTCTCCCTTACAAAACATTTTCATATTGTACTAAAAATGATAAAAAAGATAAGAGACTTAACATTAAAATAAGAAACATAATAGTAAAAGATTAATGATATAAAATGATAAAACTATTAAAAAAAACTAGAACTTTAAAAGAGATTTTGAACGTAAAGCTATTTAGAAAAGTTACATTAAGAATTGCTTATGTGCTTGAGTGTTTTTCATAGGGACATGAACCAAAAGATGGAAGGCATTGGACAACAAGAATGGAGGACATTGGACAACAAGCAGCTGGTGGAGATTTGATAAATTAATAAAAGATATTTTTAAAGTAAAGATATAGGGAAAATATACATCAAGAATTGCTTACATGCTTGAGTGTTTTTCATAGGGACTTGGACCAAGAGATAGAGGGCATTAGACAACAACATACTTATTGAGGACATTGGACAACAAGCTGCTGGTGGAGGAGGTGGAGGAGGGCATTTACGATCAAGAAGTGGTGATATTTTCCCTTGTATTCTCCTCCCGTGTGCCGCGGGAACAAGTGCGTATTATAGTATCTACAATTTAGCTGTGTTTTAAGAAAGACTAAATGACAAGTTTTTATCTAGGCATAACTGTAACCGATTTCGTTAAAATTTGACGAGGAGGTCTACGTATATAAATGGGAAAATGATGGCAAACGGTGCACAAACGAAAAATAAACATTAAAAATAAACATTAAAAATAAAATTGGCAGATATGAAATGTGTCGATAAGTTTGCATAACAAAGAAAGCATCGGAAACTGGCGAGACAAATGAAAAAAAAATTATAATAATAAATTATTAAAAATAATAATAAAAGGTATTGGTCGCACAGACTTACATTGTCAGTTGCAAGACTTCGAGATTTATCCCCTATATGAATTTTAATCAGAACACTTGCCGACGAAGTAGAAAAAAAATCATTTTTTTTCTGATTTGTGAGCTGCGTGGACAGTAGATGCTTACGTAATGTTTGCGGACGGCAAATACTAATTTTACGGTGCAAACATCCGATAATGTATTATAGTATTTGGAGATATTTCGATGTTACAAATTTTCTTATCAAAATGAAATCATTTAGTAATTTAACCTCTTGCTAACTAAAGATGTAGGGTGTAACCCCCCCCCCCTCGTCCTATCTCCTGCGATAAATGATGAAATCTGCGAACATGCATGATATGCATTGTCTTTTCCTAACATTCATTTTGTTATATTTTCATGTTACGTATACTCAAAATATGTTACAAAAAGCGTGGATCTAGAGTGTGATGGTATGGAGAGGGGGTCGTCTGAACCACCCCCACCCCATCCGCCGTGATATTTGTAAAAAAGAAGAGACTTTTCCAGATTTTTATTTCAAAATCATAGGTTTGACAAAAAGGAATTGGCTGAACCTTCATAATGGATCATCGATAACAAACGGTTGGTGATCTGATGCGATTTTATCAATTACCAGTTACGCAGAATTACATCATTTATATGTACGCTCTGAAAGGTGATTTTTCACGACAATAGTTACTGCAGCAACCTCAAATGTGCTTGTATTGATACATGTATTTGAAGACTTAATGTTAAAATACACTTTCTCTGAAAAATAATCAGGCTTTACTTATTTATATATATTAATTTTCTCAAGGCATATGGGGTTCGGTACCTCTCATTTTCTCAAAGGTAACGGTGTCCCTGAAAATTAATTAAGTTTACAAAATTCTTTAATGCAGAATCTTTCTTTTCATATGAAAGTTTACATTCTCATTTGTATAAATTAATTCAAATTTTCAGACGAATCTAACGCATACAATTGCAGTTATAGCCGTTTGAAAACATCATTTTGAATTTGGGGTGCGCAGCTCTAATTCATTCCACTGGCGCCACCTACAATGTATTGGGTTTTTACAATAGAAATCTGTAGTTATTTTTATACAAATTCGGCAATATTATGGTCGTTACTGCATATTTTCAGATAAAACTTTTTATGGCTCCTTTTTTTCCTCAATCTAGACCCTTCGGAGTAAAATTTACGTTTTCAATTAAATTTATTTTCAGGGAGACTGTATCTTTAAAAAACAAAATAAATTAAAACAAATAAAAACAAAACCCAAAAAAAATTGAAAGATTTTTTTTTTACATCTTTTCATACTAAACTGAAAAGACTGGATTTGCTATATCTGGGGGGGGGGGTCGGTTAGTTCTTTGGTTATTTTCACCTGTTTGATTATTTTCAGAGACTTCCGCGTTTTAACAGTCATGAGAAATAAACTAGCTATACCGACACGGTAAGGTGCTGACCCTTAAAAAAACTGACAGACGTACTAGTATATAATTTCATTTGACAGAATAGGAGAAATATTTGGTTAATATCTAGCTGTCTTGTAATACAAAAAGCGCACCGAAATTTGGCTTTTAATGTGAATGGTTATTTGTAAACGAAATGACATCAAAGTATACAATGTATGTACATTTGTAGCGGCTTTCCTGATAATAGATTAATTCTACAAACAATCTAGCTGTAATAGATAAATAAAGGATGTATGCGCACAAAACGCGAAAGAAAAAAAAAGAAGAAATATAAATGAATAAAAAATCAAACCCAGTGGCAATGCATGTAGGTTGAACCCATGGATACCATATCCGAACATACATGTGAATAATCCGGTTACTTTTCCTCCTTTTCTACGTTTTGAATGTCCAATTATAAAAATCTGTATAAATATTTTCTTTGCCAAAGAAAAAAAAAACCATTTCGTTTCGTTACTTTCCATTTCTTTTCTCGAGCGTTTCACAATTTAAAGGAGCCCGTTAAACTCGGTTTATCAAGAGGTTTCCCGGGAACCAAGTGTTTGTCAAATTGTGCTGTGTCAATTGTTTCCCTTCTTAAGCAGATTTCATTAAGAATTTGGTGTTTAAAATTAATTTTCGAAAATTCGCATGTCTTTATCAATTTAAAGTTCTTTAATGCTCTCCAGACACAAATTCAAATATTGTGAAGCAATTTTAAAGGAATATTCTTGGATTTGAAAATTTAGTTGAAAGGCCTAAAAGGTATAAAGAAAACTTACATCAAGAATTGCTTATGTGCTTGAGACTTTTCCCATAGGGACTTGGACCAACAGATGGAAGGCATTGGACAACGACAGACTAATGGAGGACATTAGACAACAAGCAGCTCGTGGAGGAGGGCTTTGGACAACGAATGGCAGCAACTAGGAAACGTACTTACCTAGTGACAAGGTAAGAGTTCTCTCCCTTACCAGACATTTTCTTTTTGTACTAAAACAAATAAAAAAGATGAAAGACTAAATATAAAAATAATAAACTCAATAGTAAAAGATAAATGATGTTAAATGATCCAACTATCAAAAAAACTTAAAATTTAAAAGAGATTTTTAAAGTAAAGATATATAGGAAAGTTACATGAAGAATTGCTTATGTGCTAGAGTGTTTTCATAGGGACATGGATCAACAGATGGAAGGCATTGGACAACAAGAATTGAAGGACATTAGTCAACAAGCAGCTGGGGGAGGAGGGCATTGGACAACGAATGGCAGAAACTAGGTAACTTATTTACCTAGTGACAAGGTAAGAGTTGTCTCCCTTACAAGACATTTTCATTTGTACTTTAACAAAATAAAAAAGATAAAAGACTAAACATAAAAATAATAAACATAATAGTAAAAGATAAATGATATAAAATAATAAAACTATAAATGAAACTTAAAATTTAAAAGATATTTTCAAAGTAAAGATAGAGAGAAAAGTTACATGAAGAATTGCTTATGTGCTTGAGTGTTTTTCATAGGGACATGGACCAACAGATGGAAGGCATTGGACAACGACAGACTAAAGGAGGTCAACGGACAACAACCAGCTGGTAGAGTAGGGCATCGGACAACGAATGGCAGCAACTAGGTAACTTACTTATCTAGTGACAAGTTAAGAGTTCTCTGCCTTACAAGACATTTTCATTTGGTACTAAAATTATTAAAAAAGATAAAAGACTAAACATAAAAATAATAAACATAATAGTAAAAGATAAATGATATAAAATGATAAAACTATTAAGTTGATGTGCAATTTTTCTAAGATTAACCCTCGTGTGGTCACTTGTTTCAAATACAAAAACACCCTTTTTGGACCTAAATATCAAAATTGTAAACGGAAAGATTCATACAAGTGTATATGACAAAAGGGATGATTTTGGATTCAACATAGTAAATTTCCCTTGGCTTGACGGTGATGTTCCAAGATTACCGTCATACGGCATTTACATATCACAGCTCATCCGGTACGCTAGAGCATGTACTGATATTTTGGATTTTCACAGTAGAAATTTACAAATTACCAAAAAACTTTTAGGTCAAGGTTTCCGCTTTCATAAACTAGTTAAGACTTTCTGGATATTTTACAAAAATTACAGTCAACTTCTCTTAAAATTCGGATCTATACATGCAACAGAGTACATTACTATGGGTATTACACAACCTGTCTTTTATGGTGATATGATAAACAAAATAAAAAGGATCAAAGGTAGGCAGCATAACCATCGAAAATGCGTCAGAATCATCAAACGCCTTTTATACCGTGGATATGATCCTAATGTCACCAGACGGACACTAGGCTTGGTACTTGACCAATCTACAGTCTTGTACAAGCGCATCCTTGAGACTTGCACTCTGACTGACTGTGACGACGGGACTCCATGACGGGCCCTGTCCAAACCTCTTTAGAGAAGACAGGGCCCCGACCACCTGTCCTCTCTGAATGTCAGTCGGACTCCTCGGGTGATTACATACATGAGCTCGCTACAGCCGGCAGAGCACGGACTGTATTACGCATGCCCTCTTTTTATATCCATTTACATATTCATCTGTGTCCATGGGGCCTCTGCGTTTCGCGGTCTTGTTTTTGTGATGTCATCTTACAGTGAAGAGGTTGTTTTACACCACAACTGTACGTTCTTCGAGACCTCTGGGTAATTGGAGAAGTGAGAGGGTTGTGCGCACGTAATCCAGGATAACCACACCATTTGCTACTTGCGTGACAGATGGCCGTCCAAAGTCGGCACCGGTTACCCATTGGTCTCGTCGGTTTATGTGTAGTCTTTTTTGTTTGATGTTTGCATGTCGTGTGTCTCTTTTCCGTCTCGTGCTGTATTCGTCTTTTGTGTTTTTGCATCGGGTGTTTTGGTGTTTTGCTGTTGATGCTGCAACGGGGTCTTGTTGGAGATCTCCTCCCTTCTTGTTATAACGAAAAACGTAACTTTTCCTCTAGCAATTATGACGTTTTTTTTTTTCGCGGGATCGGGATTTTCACGTTGACGCTTTAGAGTAATTTACGTTTGCATCACTTGCGGCAATGACATTTTCGTGTAGCATTAGACAAGATTGCTTTGCAAACTATATACTTATTGAGAAAAAAAATCATGTGTAGAGGAATATATAATAAATATCAAATTTAAAGTTTTGTTTTATAAAAAGTTCATTTTATTTCATTTGAAAATAAAATAACTTTATATTTTTATATTTTATAAACTTATAAAATTATTTAGTATTAAAAGTACAAATTTAATAATAAATTCTTGAAAATAAAATTATAATGGGCACAAGGGCATTAACTCTTACAATTTTCGAAAACATAAAAAACTAAGCTACGAGACCCTCGTATAGAAACTTCCAACTAGCCACAAAGTACATATACCCAGGGAGTATATTTTAATATACGTCTCTGATATAACATATGAGCAGATCTAGTCAGGTTATTAAGGTTGTAACCCCCCCCCCCCCTGTTTTATATGATAGGCCAGAGTCAATCAGTTCTTACGGAGACTGTAACTGTGTAAGAAGTTTCTGTTCTAGGTAGTGAAAACTGATGGTTTGCTGGTATGATATATTTAAAAGAAAATTACTGTTATATTACGAACGCTATTCCCAATAAAACTGTCATCATTTATTCCAAAATTTTCCCGAAAAGATTCAGAATCATACATTTCCAAAGTTTCCAAGATCAAAGAAATAAAGGACAAAACTAATTACCACTATCATAACTATTTTTACTTCTAATTGACAATTTGGTAGATCTCATCAATCTGATTGAATTAACACTGACAAATTGTATATTTTTATTTCTTTCATTTTTATTTATTTTTTTTATTTGGCTCGCACCGTCGGTTAACATAGATGTAAATTTCAAAATAACAAAAATGGAATAAAATAAAAAAAAATATATCACAATTGTTATTCTAACAATAAACATCTCTTCGCCTTCTCGATAAATCATGTCTTCTATAACCCCCCCCCCCCTCCTTATCTCCACATAAAAAACTGTCTATTGCAAGAGGTTCATGATGTCGGTTTGCATATATACAGAATGTCGATTAAAAATTTATACGACGCATCAGATGTTTTAACAAACATTAAAGATACAGTGTCCCTGAAAATAAATTTTATTGAAAACGCAAAATTTATTCCGATTAGTCTAGATTGAAGATAAAAAGGAGCCATAAAAAGTGCTATTTGAAAATATGCAGAAGCTACCATAATATTGTCGAATTTGTAAAATTAAATCTACATATACCTCGATTGTAAAAAGGCAATACATTGTAGGTGGTGCTGGTGAAAGGAATGAGAGCTGCGCACCCAAAATTAAAAATGACGTTTTCAAACGGCTACAACTACGAATGTATGCGTTAGATTAGCCTGAAAATTTGAATTTATATAAATGAGAATGTAAACTTTCATATCAAAAGAAAGATATTTCATTATAGAGTTTTGTAAAATTAATTAATTTTCAGGGACACCGTACCTTTAAGCATTTGTTTCAAACATTGTATACATAAGCGAATCAAGAAACTTTTTTCATCCAGGAAAGAGGAGGGGGGATTCTAACCCGTCGGGTGGAGAGGCTTAAGTCTATAGTTTTGAAAAAAAAAATATACCATAAAACGGTGAAAATCAGCATGTTGTGGCAAATTCCAGACTGACCTCCTGAAGCTCAGTTTAGCTCTTAGAATAGTATTCGTTTTTAGAGTCATTAAATCAATCGCACAATCGCAGACCTTGGTCCTTGTCATTGAATACATAAAAGTCGAGGGTAAGGGGGGGCCAAGTGTGCTCCCTTGTACCCTCTTCTGTACTTCTTTTTACTGTGTTTTCCTTAAGGGTGAACGGGAATCAGTTTTCAGAAGGTACGGTACTCAAAAATAGACATGATAAACTCGTTTTAGCCAGTAAGAGGGCTGATTGATGTCTTGTGAGCCTCGTATGGCAGGATTTGAATCTTTTGCCAGAGGTGTTTAAGGGCCTCAATATCACCTAATAACTCATTTTCTTGGCTGGTCAGAAAACCATTCACTGCATATGACTGAGTATGACGTCATCCTCGGACTGAAAGTTGGAGCCAGAAATAGCTGCTTTCAGTTTTGTGAATAGATGAAAGTCTGATGGAACAAGATCTAGTGAATAAGGCGGATGCTCAATCAAATTAAAGCCACAGTCATAAATGACATTCATGGCAGTGACAGACTTGTGATCAGGAGCATTGTCCTCATGGAACAACACACCTTGAACTAGTGAGCTTTCCACGGTGCTAGTACAGTACGTCCGTCGCTATCTTTGTCTATCGTATCCTATCCTATCAGACATCGCGCATCAGACATCGTATATCAGACATCGCGTATCGTACATCAGACATCGCGCATCTTACATCAGACATCGCGCATCAGACATCGCGCATCATACATCAGACATCGCGCATCGTACATCAGACATCCTATCGTATCGTATCAGACACTCTATCAGACATCGTATCATACACTCTATCAGACATCGTAACATACACTCTATCAGACATCGTATCAGACTTCATCAGACACCTTATCAGAATCTAATTAATCAGACATGTTTATCGTATCACGCATCCTACTACGTTTCGCGCATCGTATCAGACATTGTTATGTTTTTAAAATAAGATTAAATCTTGGTTGTCTCAATAAAAGGAAATACAACCTCGCTCTTGATAGTATCTATGATTAAATCTCAGTTCTGTACATGTACGATCCGGCGTTCCGCATTGAAACCCCCCCCCCTGTCAACCTCTGATTCTGAATTCGGTCAACACAAAGAAGACTTAATATGTTCGAAGGATATGATTGCAATATTTAAATTTATCATATTCTTCTCTCACACAATATTCAAATGTATTCAGATTTTTTTTAATCCCAGATTTGTCGGATTCACTATTTGATGTAAACTGCCAGTACTTTCGGTTTCAATGCCGCGCGAAGAAAACATGAAAATCACATAGCACTAAAATGGTTAAAACTAAATAAAGGAAGATGCCTGTCACCAATATTCACAAAGATCCATGTGAGGGTTCAATGCTCTCTTGAAACTTTAAAGTATTGATAGTTAAGGGCACAAAACGAACTAGAATTTGACCCATATCTTAGCCTAAGACTTGGCCATTGACCATTCGCAACACAGTTCAAACGAAGTTACAGAAAGATCAGGTCATCAAGGACATCAGGAAGCATGTTCCGGAGACTACCTTACTTAGTTTTCAATAAAATTTTCCAGATTTTTTATTTCAAAATCATAGGTTTGACAAAAAGGAATTGGCTGAACCTTCATAATGGATCATCGATTACAAACGGTTGGTGATCTGATGCGATTTTATCAATTATCAGTTACGCAGAATTACATCATTTATATGTACGCTCTGAAAGGATATAGAAAAAGATATGAAAAGATGTAAAAAAAAATCTTTCAATTTTTTTTTGCGTTTTGTTTTTATTTGTTTTAACTTATTTTGTTTTTTAAAGATACAGTCTCCCTGAAAATAAATTTAATTGAAAACGTAAATTTTACTCCGAAGGGTCTAGATTGAGGAAAAAAGGAGCCATATAAAGTTTTATTTGAAAATATGCAGTAACGACCATAATATTGCCGAATTCGTATAAAAATATCTACAGAACTCTATTGTAAAAACGCAATACATTGTAGGTGGCGCCAGTGGAATGAATTAGAGCTGCGCACCCCAAATTCAAAATGATCTTTTCAAACGGCTATAACTGCGAATGTATGCGTTAGATTCGTCTGAAAATTTGAATCAATTTATACAAATGAGAATGTAAACTTTCATATGAAAAGAAAGATTCTGCATTAAAGAATTTTGTAAAATTAATTAATTTTCAGGGACACCGTACCTTTGAAAATGAGAGGTACCGAGCCCCATATGCCTTGAGAAAATGAATATATATAAATAAGTAAAACCTGATTATTTTTCAGAGAAAGTGTATTTTAACATTAAGTCTTCAAATAAATGTATCAATACAAGCACATTTGAGGTGCTGCAGTAATTATTGTCGTGAAAAATCACCTTTCAGAGCGTACATATAAATGATGTAATTCTGCGTAACTGATAATTGATAAAATCGCATCAAATCACCAACCGTTTGTAATCGATGATCCATTATGAAGGTTCAGCCAATTCCTTTTTGTCAAACCTATGATTTTGAAATAAAAATCTGGAAAAGTCTCTTCTATTTTACAAATATCACGGCGGATGGCGTGGGGTTGGTTCAGACGACCCCCTCTCCATACCATCACACTCTAGATCCACGCTTTATGTAACATATTTTGAGTATACGTAACATGAAAATATAACAAAATGAATGTTAGGAAAAGACAATGCATATCATGCATGTTCGCAGATTTTATCATTTATCGCAGGGGATAGGACGAGGGGGGGGGGTGTTACACCCTACATCTTTAGTTAGCAAGGGGTTAAATTACTAAATTATTTCATTTTGATAAGAAAATTTGTAACATCGAAATATCTCCAAATACTATAATACATTATTGATGTTTGCACCGTAAAATTAGTATTTGCCGTCCGTAAACATTACATAAGCATCTACTGTCCACGCAGCTCACAAATCAGAAAAAAAAAAAAAATTTCTACTTCGTCGGCAAGTGTTCTGATTAAAATTCATATAGGGGATAAATCTCGAAGTCTTGCAACTGACAATGTAAGTCTGTGCGACCAATACATTTTATTTTTATTTTTAATAATTTATTATTATAATTTTTTTTCATTTGTCTCGCCAGTTTCCGATGCTTTCTTTGTTATGCAAACTTATCGACACATTTCATGTATTTTTTCAATATTATGTCAATGACATTTATCTAGATACATACATGAATATCTGCCAATTTTATTTTTAATGTTTATTTTTCGTTTGTGCACCGTTTGCCATCATTTTCCCATTTATATACGTAGACCTCCTCGTCAAATTTTAACGAGATCGGTTACAGTTATGCCTAGATAAAAACTTGTCATTTAGATTTTCTTAAAACACAGCTGAAATGTAGATACTATAATACGCACTTGTTCCCGCGGCACACGGGAGGAGAATAAAAGGGAAAATATCACCACTATTTGATCGTAAATGCCCTCCTCCACCAGCAGCTTGTTGTCCAATGTCCTCAATAAGTATGTTGTTGTCCAATGCCCTCTATCTCTTGGTCCAAGTCCCAATGAAAAACACTCAAGCATGTAAGCAATTCTTGATGTATCTTTTCCCTATATCTTTACTTTAAAAATATCTTTTATTAATTTATAGTTTTATTTGTTTTATATCATTTATCTTTCAAATCTTTAGGTTTTACTTATAATTTCATTCAATTTAGAAATTCATTTTATATCATTTATCTTTTAAATCCTTAGTTCTATTTAACGTTTTATTAATTTAAAAAATAACGTATACATGTTATATTGCATTTACTTTAAAGTTTAAGTTTTATTTATAGTTTTATTCATTTTATACCATTTATATATTTAAATTATGTCTTTTATCATTTTTAGTACAATATGAAAATGTTTTGTAAGGGAGACAACTCTTACCTTGTCACTATTTAAGTAAGTTAAGCATTTCTGCCATTCCTGCTATGATGCCCTACTCCACCAGCTGGTTGTTGTCCAATGACCTCCTTTAGTCTATCGTTGTCCAATGCCTTCCATCTGTTGGTCCATGTCTCTTTGAAAAACACTCAAGCACATAAGCAATTCTTCATGTAACTTTTCTCTATATCTTTACTTTGAAAATCTCTTTTAAATTTTAACTTTTATATATAATTTTATCATTTTATATCATTTATCTTTTACTATTATGTTTATTATTTTTATGTTTAGTCTCTTATCTTTTTTATTTGGTTTAAGTACAAATGAAAATGTTTCGAAGGGTGACAACTCTTACCTTGTCACTAGGTAAATAAGTAACCTAGTTGCTGCAATTGGTTGTCCAATGCTCTCCTCCACCAGCTGTTTGTTGTCCAATGTCCTCCATTCTTGTTGTCCAATGCCTTCCATCTTTGGGTTCATGTCCCTATGAAAAACACTCAAGCACATAAGCAATTCTTGATGTAACTTTTCTATATATCTTTACGTTCAAAATCTCTTTTAAATTTCTAGTTTTTTTAAATAGTTTTATCATTTTATATCATTAATCTTTTACTATTATGTTTCTTATTTTAATGTTTAGTCTCTTTTCTTTTTTATCATTTTTAGTACAATATGAAAATGTTTTGCAAGGGAGACAACTCTTACCTTGTCACTAGGTAAGTAAGTTACGCATTTCTGCCATTCCTTCTATGATGCCCTACTCCACCAGCTGCTTCTTGTCCAATGTCCTCCATTAGTCTGTTGTTGTCCAATGCCTTCCATCTGTTGGTCCAAGTTCCAATGAAAAAGACTCCAGCACGTAAGCAATTCTTGATGTAACTTTTCTCTATATCTTTACTTTGAAAATCTCTTTTTAAATTTTATAAGTTTTTTTATAGTTTTATAATGTTATATCATTTATCTTTTACTTTGGTGTTTGTTATTTTTATGTTTAGTCTTTTATCTTTTTTATTGGTTTAAGTACAAAATGAAAATATTTTGTAAGGGAGAGAACTCTTGCCTTGTCACTAGATAAGTAAGTTACTTAGATGCTGCCATTAGTTGTCCAATGCCCTCCTGCACCAGCATCTTGTTTTCCAATGTCCTCCAATTCGTGTTATCCAATGTCTTCCATCTGTTGGTCAATGTCCCTATGAAAAACACTTAAGCACATAAGGAATTCTTTATGTAACTTTTCTATATATCTTAAGTTTAAAAATCTCTTTTAAATTTTAAGTTTTTTTTTTTGATAGTTTTATCATTTTATATCATTTATCTTTTACTATTATGGTTATTATTTTTATGTTTAGTCTTTTATCTTTTTTATTAGTTCATGTACAAAATGAAAATGTCTTGTAAGGGAGAGAACTCTTACCTTGTCACTAGATAAGTAAGTTACCTAGTTGCTGCCATTCGTTGTCCAATGCCCTCCTCCAACAGCAGCTTGTTGTCAAATGTCCTCAATTAGTCTGTTGTTGTCCAATGCCCTCCATATCTTGGTCCAAGTCCCTATGAAAAACACTCAAGCATGTAAGCAATTCTTGATGTATCTTTTCCCTATATCTTTACTTTAAAAATATCGTTTATTAATTTATAGTTTATTCATTTTACATCATTTATCTTTCAAATCTTTATGTTTTACTTGTAATTTTATTCAATTAAAAACTTAATTTTATATCATTTATCTTTTAAATCCTTAGTTTTATTAAACGTTTAATCAATTTTAAAAATAAGGTATACATGTTATATAGCATTTACTGTAAAGGACCAGAGCCACGAACGGCGATATCGGCCTAAAGTTTTCGTATATTTTCAAACGCAGACAATGTTTCTAAATTATCAATAAAAGGAAAGGAGAACATTTTGTCTTTCGAAAAAGTGCGAAGTTGTGAGATTCCGGACATGTCTTAAGAAGATATAGAGCACAAAACCAAGCCAGAATTTTGCATTTCAGGTATTTTTGTGAGATATCATGAAAGGAGTAGAGCCACGAAGTCGGTTTAATGGCCTGGTAATTTCGATCAGAATGAAACATGATATCTTGCATCAATGATATATTGATTTCATTTGGGAAGATTCCTTCTTTCGAAAAACGTGCGAAAAAGCGATAAACGGATATCAATAACATTGAGGTAAATGTTAAAACCCGGCACGGTTCTCGACATTTCCATATTTTTGCAAAAAATAAGACGAATGTCTTTGATTTTAACATAGAGCGGCAACTTCGCCGGCAACTCTGTTTACTAAAATGCCTTCAGTGGTTTAAAAGAAAGCTATTTGCACAAAGATATCTACCGGCGACGCGGCCGCAGATATCGAAAATTTAACATTTTACATCGTATCATCAGCATAATTTACAAGCGTACTGCAGGCGAAATGGCATTAAATGACGTCATATGTGACGTCACGCTGTACATGCATCATCCTAGCGCTTGTTTATTATTTTTACAGAATTTTTCACAGTTTTGATTTCCTTATGTTCTTAAATCCTCCTCCTCCTTGGTTGTCGTCCAAGGCTTGGCTGTCATCAAATGATGAATGTTTTTACAATGGTAACATAAATAATATAAATACTTGATAATATCTCTTTGTTATCCACAATGCCCATATACACATGAAATACAAAAATGCTATCATTTTATAAAGATTGTTGATTTCAGTTTTTCACAACTTCAGCTATATGCGCTTATCTAGAGGTCGGGATGGGAGCCCCGATCCCGTTTGAATTTGTCTTCTCTCAAAATGATGGGAACCCATCCGCGCAAGTATCCATGTGCATGAAAATGTAAGAGCATACCATAAATATAGAGGTTACTACTATACGAGTTTTGTACGGGTATCAATGCTAAAAGTCGAAATATTCGTTATTTCTTATGTAAATGTAAGCTGAACGGAAAATATATCTTTATTGTGTTTTTAAATAAAATTACAGAAGAAAAGCTTTTCTTTCATGGCGACCCGTGATTTCTAAATGCCATTTGTGACCTTGAAGTGGTGACGTTGATCTTGTTAATATTGGTTTTGGTATTTTGTTTATTTGCTTGTTTGTTTGTTTGTTTTTTTTTTTTTTTTTTTTTGTTTTTTGTTTTTTTGGTTTTGTTTTGTTTTTTATTTTTGTATTTTCATTTTCAGTGTGATTGACGTTCCGCAACAAATCGTGATATACATGTACTGTTTGGACACAATTTGATGAAAGTCCAAAGTTTTTTCTTCGCAGTGAATAAAGAAAATATATGAATTCACGAAATGTGGATAAACGTTTTTGCGAATAATAGTTAGTGACAGACATGCAAAAGTGTAGTGGTGGATATAAGATATAAGTTATCCTTCTATCAAATATTTTACGATTCTGTCCCAAAGGAAAGTCATCTAGCCCAAAAATAAAATTTCATTTGTTTTGGTTCCCCCTTTACGGTGAAATCATAGATCCACTCCTGCAATACATGGAAATTAAATCAAAGAGGAATAAGGATATGATTTTGAAGTCGGCTTTGTCTTTTTTTTGGGGGGGGGGGGCATGGCTTTCAAACGGCCGAAGGGTCATCGGCAAACTTGACGGTTGTCAAAGGGTAATTGATTTTAAAGAGATGCAATATACGGGGACAGAAACAATTCAATCGTTGATTTTACATAGTAAAATTCAAATTAAAAAAAGTAAAGCGAGGCTCTTCTCCTTTGATCGATAATTTCGCATAGGGCCGGACATTCTGCCAAAAAAAAATAATTTAATTGAAATTTTATTTGATTATACATGTGATTATTTCGATGAAGATTTTTTTGATAGAAGGTCCGACCGTAGTCGAATATCAAACTTTTATGAGTTCTCTGCTGGCACATTTCTTGACAAATTGTTCTTCAAAGATGGTTAGAACGTCATGAAAAAGACTTCCCAGACGATGAAAATGAGACGTTGAATTTCAAGATAAGTAGTAGCTAATCTGAAAGCTTTTAAAATTATTAAATTTTTTTTTTAATTTGCCGGTTGATTACTTTTTCACCTATTTCAAAATATTCCAATCCTTCAGAAAACTGCTCCATAGTAGATTATATTTGTGACCTCATTTATACTAATGACGTCATCAAAATTGACGTTTATGAATTTCTTGAAATGTCAGGTTGTGCACTCGAGTAGTTACGATACGTTTTTTCGTTATACTTAAATCTTTTGAACCACTCTATGTGTTCCCTGTATATATCGGTATGTATACACGTGATGGTACGAGGAAAAAATAAGAGAAAAATTTAAGAATCTGTTAAAGAAGGCATATACAATGCATGTGGGATTCTGAGGGTTTTGGTTTATTTGTTTGTTATATATATGTATGTTATTTCCTAAACTGTTCCTAATACGGGAATAAAATATGTAAACAAACAAATGTATCGGCTCTCTAGAATTATCCTGTACGATTGAGTAATTGGAAGATAAGGGGTAGAAAACGTGATTAAAACAATGGAAATTCGAAACATAAAAGAAGGACGTAATATGAATGCAGCATAAAGGAGCAAAATAGATCGACACCCAAGAAGAAACATTTATGAGCTTTTTTTTTAAAGAGGAGGTGGGGATTTTTGAAGACAAAAAAAAGATAGAAAACTTGAAGTCA
The DNA here is from genome assembly GCA_033119305.1 of Pinctada imbricata. Classification (NCBI taxonomy): domain Eukaryota; kingdom Metazoa; phylum Mollusca; class Bivalvia; order Pterioida; family Pteriidae; genus Pinctada; species Pinctada imbricata. The sequence goes on from VSWD01000010.1 coordinate 71,842,802, forward strand.
AATGATTAATTTGAAATAGATGATTGACGAACGATATCGAACTAGCGAATTTTGATTGAGGTTCTGTTCAGACTATGCTGGATCCATTCTCTGTCTGTTTATTTTCATGTAATATAAAGTCAAGCGCCCAATATAAAGGATTACAGGGAATAGGAGACCGTGATATAATAATTTATCTAAAGATACCGTGTCCCTGAAAATAAATTATTGAAAACCTAATATTTATTCCGACGGGTCTGGGTTGAGAAAAAAGAAGACATAAAAAGTTTTACTTGAAAATATGCAGTTACGACCAGAAAATTGTCGAATTTATGGTAAAAACACAATACATTGTAGGTGGCGCCAGCGACATGAATTAGAGCTGCGCACCCCAAATAAAAAATGACGTTTTCAAACGGCAATAGCTGCGAATGTATGTAAAATTTGAATTTATACAAATGAGAACGTAAACTTTCATATGAAAAGAAAGATTTTGCATTAAAAATTTTGTAAAACTAAATAATTTTCAAGGACACCATACCTTTAAAGTGTAAATTATAAAAGCTTTATCATCAAGTTCTGAAAAAAATCACGTCATTAAAAAATGTTGACCGCAAAAAAGGGAGAGTCGGGAACATGCTCCCCTTCTCGCCCTGGCCTTATCCCTCCCTTTAGATTCGCCAATTATCCGAAATTGCAAAAATGTGAAGAAAAAAAATTGATTCTTCAAAAGTACGCGAACGCTGCAATTCTTAACATTCGAACATTAATCACCTTTACTACGGTCCATCGATCCAGAAATTAATAATGTTGTGCATCTATGACATCGTTTTGATACAGTCATGGTACTGTTCTGGCAGATTTGAATCGGTGGTTTTCTTATTCGTGTAACGTACCTAAATTTTCATCCTTCTAAGCGCGAATCGTCACGTACATGTATTCGTATTCCATACCTCGATCTCTATCTTATTCACACTAATACACGCTGTATTATTGTAACGATAGTCGCAGACATTGTCGCTATCGTCTCTAAAATATCCAACTCGCCGACTATCGATTAATTCAATCTCTGAGAATCGATTAATCGGAGTAAATAGACTTCTTTGAAAAATGTTCTCTCTTCACACAAAATGACACTGAAAATGTATCAGAATGAAAGTCATGACAACGGATTCTAGTTTAGCTATGAAACGATTATCGCTGACGATTGATTGTCGATCGTTGAATGACCAGCGATGAACATTACTAATCGATGTTGAAAATCAAATGCGATTGTCGCCGACATCGCTGATTTCCGAATTGTCCGATTTAGTATCTTGGTTTTGATAAATTCGTGTTTTTCCCTTTTGCTACTATTATTATTTTCCTTTACTTAAAAGTACATAGTAGTGTATGACATTTTCTGTTGCATGGTATTCAAGAAAAAGAAGCTTAAACGAATTGATAGGGTCTTCATAGTAGTTATGATCGAAAGTGTTATACTCAATAAAACAATTTCATCCAAAGAAATAATGATTTGGTGTTTATTTCAATTCATTGTTGGTTGCAAAATGAAAAAAAAAATGTTCTGAATTTTCCGATTATAATAATGATGGGTTATGCCCATCCGATTATTTCCGCTTATGCAAACTTATCGACACATTTCATGTATTTTTTTTTTTTTTTTGATATTATGTCAATGACATTTATCTAGATACATACATGTAAATTTGCCATTTTTATCTTTAATGTTTATTTTTCGTTTGTGCACCGTTTGCCATCATTTTCCCATTTATATACGTAGACCTCCTCGTCAAATTTTAACGATGTCGGTTACAGTTATGCCTAGATAAAAACTTGTTATTTAGTCTTTCTTAAAACACAGCTGAAATGTAGATACTATAATACGAGGGCACATATAGCCAAGTTCGATCAACTTCGGTTGATCGTCTGTTTCTTCAACGCATTCGAAAATTTCTGTTACCAAATGTCTTAAAAATTCTTAAATGTGGGTCCTGTAGCATCATATCCCACCCATCCTGCTACGTCTTTCGGTACATGTTTGGACATAATAATTTTCATACTCTTTGGCCATATTACATTGTTTACTTTAAGGATCACTGACGAGGGTTAAGTACCCGAAACGTGCATGTCTGGTCCATGCTGCTAATTCATCTGTTCTTAAATGATGCTATCGAATTTGAAGACGTTTAACATTTAATGTAATTAATGCAACTCCACAACAAGAAAGCTTGACTTATCTGTCCAACGATCTTCTTGCAATTAATAGAGTTTTCTTTAAATATTAAAATTTAGTTGTTGGTCGACTTATTGAGTTGATTTTTCAATGTAAAATCAGTTATGGGACCTAAAAATAAGGTCGACTTTACGGAAAGTTCGAGTTATCGGAATTCGAATAATTATGAGTAAAAATGCATAGAAACCAATGGATCAGAAACACGACTTTTAAGAGTAGTTCGAGTTATGCGGAAAGTTTTAGTACTTAAAAGTCTCTGTCACACCTACAGGTTCTCTCAAGACGTTCTTATTACGTCCTTGAAGTCCTTAAAATTTTTCATGAACGTAGTGACAACGTGGCATTCTTCATTTGGGAGGGCTTTCCGAAAGAATAATTGACGACTCCACTACGTCTGCAACACGACGATTTGCGTCCGTAACACGTAAGCACTGAGTCCTTCCCGTCATTGATACGTTTAGTCCAATTCCCACTACGACCAGTCCCAAGTTCACACTACGACTAAGGCGTCTGTGTTACGACAGTGCTGCGTTTATTCTACGTTCTCGAAGTCCTTTTTGCGTTCATGCTACGATTAAGACACGTTCAAGGGATAAATTGTTTGGACGAGGTATTTTTCCCCCTTTTTATCGAGCTCTAAAACCGAGAACGTGATAAGGACGGCAGAGGCGTGACGATCTCCATATGATTATATGTAAAAATTTTAGCAGTCCGTACTACGACCCTACTACGTTCCCGACACGTTCCAAATAGGTCAATGAAGTTTTCAGTACGTTTGCAAGTAGTCCTTATCACGTTCTGTCATCATCGCGTCCTCACTACGACTGTTTTGAACAGTTCAAAACGGTCGTGGTGGCTTGGAGAACGGGCACGTTCGTCGGCGTCCTTACTACAATCACAATACGTATCGGCGAGTTCTAACTACGTTCCCTGTGTCCTTTCTACGTTCATGCAACGTTTCGTAAATTTTGGTGGACGTAGTACTAACGCCATGTCAGAACGCGTAGATGTGACAGGGGCTTTAGTACAAAATGAAATTCTTGTAAGGGAGAGAACTCTTACCTTATCTCTAGGTAATTTTATTGACCTAAATGCTACCACTCGTTGTCCAATGCCCTCCCCCACCACCTGCTTGTCGTCCAATGTCCTCCAGTAGTCTGTTTTTGTCCAGTGCCTTCAATCCGTTGTTCAAAGTTCATATGAAATAGACTCAAGCATGTAAGCAATACTTTAAACCTTTCTCTAAATCTCTACTTTGATTAATTCTTTAAAATCTTAAATTTCTTTTATGGATCTTATTCATTTTATATCATTTATCTTTTATTATTAAGTTTATTATAATTTTCTCTTTTTATCATAATTAGTACAAAATGAAAATGTTTTGTAAGGGAGAGAACTCTTATATTGTCAATAGGAAATAAGATTTAGCTAATGGCTGCCACTCCTTGATCGTTCTCCAATGCCCTCTTCCTCCAGCTGTTGTTGCTAATTGTTCTTGTCCAATGCTTTCCATTTGTTATTATTAAAAAGACTACAGCAAGTAAGGGATTCTTGATGTAATCTTTTCTCTACATCCTTACTTTGAAAATCTCTTTTAAATTTGAAGTTTCTTTTAGAGTTTTTATTCATTTTATATTATTTATCATTTTTATAAAGTTTATCATTTTTATATTTAGTCTATTATCTTTATTATTAGTTTAAAGTCTCAGTCACAGAACACGTTCTCTCAAGACGTTCTTACTACGTCCTTGAAGTCCTTGAAATTTTTCATGAACGTAGTGACAACGTGGTATTTTTCATTTTGAAGGGCTTTCGCGACAGAATGATTGATGACTCCAATACGTCTGTAACACGACCTTTAGCGTCCGTAACACGTTCGCAGTGAGTCCTTCCCGTATTTGATACGTTTAGTCCAGTTCCCACTACGACCCGACCAAAGTTCACACTACCACTAAGGCGTCTGTGTTACGACAGTACTGCGTTTATTCTACGTTCTCGAAGTCCTTTTTGCGTTCATGCGTAAATAGTGACACATTCAAGGGAAAAATTGTTTGGACGAGGTCTGTTTTTTTTTTCGAGCCATAAAACCGAGAACGTGGTAAGGAAGGCAGAGACGTGAAGATCGTCATATTATTATATGTAAAAGTTTTAGCAGTAAGTACTACGACCCTACTACGCTTGCGACATGTTTCTAATACGTCAGTGAAGTTTTCAATACGTTTACAAGTAGTCCTTAACACGTTCTGTCATCAGCGTGTCCTCACTACGACTGTCTTGAACAGTTCAAAACAGTCGTGGTGGCTCTTCGAATGGGCACGTTCGTCGGCATCCTTACTATAACCTCAATACAGTATGCTAATAAAGTTTATTGGTAATCAATAATTTAAACATAAAATTGTTTATCATAGCGCCACCTACAATACCTCCCAGTTCAGCATTCAAGAATTTCTACTTTATTGCTTGCATCATTTTACAATCTAATAAAAATTCAGTTCACTTTATTTCGTAAACTACTGAATTTTAATTAGATTGATTATTTTAGTATGTACGTTTTGCTGTTTGTAATGGAATACCACATTAGCTATAGAACTAGGAATATTTCCTACTTTCAAAACGCACTGATTTTATGATGACTGAACAAGGCGTGAACTCGCAGAATGACCGTGAAATGACGGGCTGTGTCCGTTTGGACAATTTTCGTTAATATTGATAACATATTTTCATAACACATGTTTAATAAAATAAAAAGATTTTTCTCTGTCGAAAATGAAACACGGCATATATTTTTTTCTGAAATGGCGAAAATAGGACGGCAAATCATACACGGTGGTATCTATTTTGCTTGGCCTTGATTTCTCAATTTGATATGAAATAAATATTTGTTTTTAAACGGAGGATTGTATTTTAATACCTTCATTTGATACAATAGTTTGTTTGGATGATTTTTGTGTGTGCAAGGGGGATGCTATTTGTTTAGTTTTTCTCCTTTTTAGCTCACCTGAGCCAAAGGCTCAAGTGAGCTATTGTCATAGTGTGGCGTCCGGTGTCCGTCGTCCGTCCGTCCGTCCGTCCGTCGTAAACTTTTAACATTTTCAACTTCTTCTCAAGAACGGATGACGGGATTTTGATGAAACTTGGTATGCATGAAGTACTAAAGGTCCTCTACCAAGTTTGTTCATTTCGGCTTGATCCCTTCAGGGGTGGATCCAGGGCGGGGTCAAATAGGCCCCAGAGGGTACCCCTCTTCAAAAATCTTCTTCTCCAGTTCCACTGAATGGATTGAAAAACTAATTGTATCTAAGTGATCTAGAAGGATGTACGATTCAAGTTTGTTCATTTCGTTAAAATCCAATAACTAATTTTTGACGCGTTTTTGACGTCTTTTTCGACATTGCATTTTTAATGCAAAAATTGATATTTCTCTTAATATTTTCTTTCTTATTGAAAAATTCTGCTCCAGTTTAGTTTAATTTAGCCATTTTTAAGCAAAGGAATGCTTTAGTGAAAGAATTTTGCTGAAAGGTTTATTTTTGAATTTTTAATGATTTTTTTAATACTGTAAAAAAGGAAGGGAAGATGGTCATTTTCATCATTTTTGGCATTTTATGGTTCTTCCCATGAATGATTGTTTTAACATTTATCATATTTATTGTAAGGAATGTAACAGTGAAAGAATTTTCTCAATATCTTGACTTTTAGATTTTTAATGATTTCTTTAATACTGTAGATAGGCATGTTTTCTTTGTCAATGAGTCCCAAGGTAGCGAGTTCAAATCCCGGCTGGGCCTTAAAAAATTTTTTTCTTTATTTTTCATTTTTCATCCATATTTTAAGCTTTGAATGCTATTTTTAACTTACCTGAATAATTTTAATGCCATTTTTGCCACTTTTTGAACTTTGGAATTTTTTATGAAGTTTGGCATTTTCTCCATATTAATTTCCCTTGAGTTCATATTGATATTTTGAAAACTATATCCTAGGTAAAATTAAATTAATGAATGCTTGTGTGATAGCATTTTTGATTAACAACATGTACAATTTGAATTTATAATAATTCTTGTATTCTATAGAGTATAAAAAGGGGGGGTCAAAATTTCTGTAACAACATCTGCTGACAGATTTTTTTTTCTATTAGATGATATAATAAGAACTGGACAAAATAATATTTTTTCTAATTGGCTTGTATATTAATGAACTAATCAGAGTAAATACAAATCTTTCTTTCATTTACTCCATCTAACAGTGGTTTTCTGCACTTAATATTTCTTAAGGATGACATCCTATCTGATGCCTCTTTAGGTTGTCCATCCTTTCCCCGAAAGAGAGAGAGATGTTAGGGTGCTCTTATTATTTTTCTTTAACTATTTCTTTTAATAACTTAGTAAATATATGATCTTCTGCACTCATTTATTGCATGTTTGTCAGATTAAGTTACTCAATTCTTTTATATACATTATTTGCTATAACTTAATTTTTTGAATTTTTTTTTCATATTTTAATCTAGATATGCTGTGCGTGCACATAGATCCAAGGATTGTGGGTTCAAATTCAGGCACTGGCATCCCAATTTTTTTTTTTTTTCATTTTTTGCATTTTGCAAGCTTTTTAAGCACTTTTAAATCATCTGAATACAAAAAAAACCTACTTTTTTCTTTTTCCATTTTCATTTTCTCCATTTTGCACACTCATTTATTGCATTTTACTTTTTTGGAATTTTTATGATATTTTTTTTAATTATTTATGGCATATGGACCAAAAAATTCTGACTATGGCACTGGCTCTAACATTATTCAATGTCAGTATGTTCAGAGTGTGCATGGATATCAGGTGAGCGTTGTGCCCCCCCCCCCCCCCTGGGGCTCTTGTTTTGTTTCTTGTTCGTTTGTTCAGGGTTTTTTTTTTATTGATATTCTAATTCATTGATTCTAGCTTAACGTTTGACATATTTGATAATTGCAGAATCATACCCTTTTAGATACTCTGTCATTTCGATTCAATATGCATATGAAATGATCACTTTAACCTTAATTTTTTTTTTTCGCAAATTACAAGCAAAATCAAAGCCGCGAACATAGATGACGTCATATATTCAATAAGACGTCATTCTGTAGTCCTGAATATCCGTTACGTTACGAGGACAAAAAACATTTGAATGACATTTTTGTGTCGCCTGCGAAGCATAGCGACACTTAGGGATCACTTTGTCCGTTGTCCGTCTGTCCGTCTAGTCGATTTGACAGCCTTATATATCATGTGGCCGACCTAGAAATTTCCTTTCCTATGAACTTTTTTTGATGATTCTTATCTTTGGGATAGTACTGAATGATTCTAGCTTGGTTGCCACTCTGGCAACCTTGGGCAACTCTTTTTATCGGCGGAAATTCAAAATGGCCGCCAAATGCCTTCCACCAATAGATGAAATTAAATTCATTCTTTAAATATTAAGTGTGGCACATCAAATCAGGGGTTTTGAGGGTCAACAAACTCATTTCCGAAGTCAATTTAACAATTTGCGTTCATTCAGGATTAAAAATTCAAGATGGCCGCCAAATTTCAACCTTATTATAGTACAATGTGAATATTTCAATAAAACGTTCGTGTAACACATCTTATTTGTACTTGCAATGGTCCTAGAATACATTTATTTTGCTGGTTTGGTTGTTATCAGGTGACATATGCCTCTGGGGCAACTCTGCTTATCGGGGGAAATTCAAAATGGCCGCCACATGCCTTCCATCAATAGGTGAAATTTTATTCTTTCTTCAAATATTAAGTGTAGCACATCAAATCAGGGGTTTTGAGGGTCAACAAACTAATTTCCAATGTCATCTTGACATTTTGAGCTCGTTCTAGGCTAAAACTTCAAGATGGCCGCCAAATTTCAACCTCATTATGGTACGATGTGTAGATTTCAATAAAAATAATTGTGTTACACATCTTATTTGTAGTTGCAATGATCCTTGAATACATTTATTTTGCTGTTTTGGTTGTTTCCAGTTCACATATACTTGTAGGACAACTTTTGTCATCGGGGGAAATTCAAAATGGCCTCCAAATAGTCCCCTACCACTGAGTAAAATGTAATAATACTTAATATATCAAGTGTGGCACATCTATTCAGTGGTTTTAAGGGCCACAAAATCAATATCTTGTGTCATTATGTTAATATGGGTTTATTTAAGGCTGAAAACTCCAAATGGCAGCCAATTTTTAGCTTCAATTCAGAGACATTTATTTTAATTTTTTTTTCTAAGAAAAAGTAAGGACAACTCATCGTATTAGTAATTTGAGAGTCGTAGTATTCCTTCGCTTGGATCTTGCTACGACTTGAGCTTAAACATGCTTATTTCAAGATTACCAACTTAGTTGGGAACTTAGAAAAATACAGAAGAAACAATAAGTTAACATAATAAATTAATGTGTGAATATTGTATTTTTCTAATACGAAATATCACAAGCTAGTATTTTATAAGACTTACGATATAATGAAAAATAAATAAGAGTGAAATATAAGATTGGATGGTTTCAACTTTAACAGACTAAGATTCGTCAAAATGTAATGCAAAGTTAAACATGTCATTTGTTTGATTAAAATGGTACTCAAAAGACAAAAAAATAAAGTTTCCCTATTGATCATGATGATATTTGACCAATTTGTTTGACGCAGGGTATTCTAGAGTAAGCAAGTACCATTTTTCGATGAAATTCTGAACCTTGCGTATTTATCCTATTTATACTTAAAATGTAACTTTGTAAAAGAATGTCTTCAAATGTTGCAAAACAATATTTATTATTTATGCTTCTTTGAATGATTGGCTTAAAGTACCACTAATGAGCATTCATTGACCGAATCATACATGTCTATGTAGAGAAGGCTGCTCAATAGTAACAGGGTTTTTATTAGTACTCTCCTTTTTCTTCATAAGGCCGAATAAGTTTGTAAATGAACAGGCCTTTCAAAATTTCTTCCGCTATTATTTCATCTAAGGATATTTTTTACTTCTGGTTGGAGGTTCCCTCCGTTTTTCTCTACAGTGATTCAGTATTGAATCTGAGTTGTCTTCAACTGTGGAAAGATGACATGGTACTACGTATGTTTTGGCATGTAAAACTCAAGTGGGTGAAATCTTGAAAGCAACTGTCTGAATATCAGTGTTCCGTATAGTTTGAAGGTTGTTTCTATATCATATCTTAAACAGGTTTTCATTCCACATGTTTTCTTATAACACAGAGAATATTTGGTTGAAGAGTAAGACGTAGTCAGTGTGACCAGCTTGAAATGAATCTAGAACAAAACAAGAGCATAAGTCAAAAGAACAGTGACAGGGAAAATGATCTATGTCACGAATAAAAAAATGCACAGATCATGCAGCAATCCTGGAAGAACTTTGCTCCTTTGAATTCCTTTTGCAGACTTTCAAATAAGACAATCACTTAAGTATTTCACATGAAATTTTGACAATCGATAGCCCTGTTATGTAGATTCTTTCTTCAGATCAACTCTTATCCCCCTTCCTTAAAGCATAGACGATTTGCAATTAAAAAAAAAAGATTTTTCACTTTTACGGGATGAGAATGTGCAGTGTATGTCAAATGAGCATGTGTAAGCTCATATCGACAAAAAGAAATTAGACATTGATTATACCACCTTTGGGATCACAAATAAGATGTACCACAGTTATTTGTAAGAAAATGAGAATATTGAAGTGAGGTTAGCCTTTAATGAACAAATAAGCAAAATGACAAAAGATATGGATTTCTTTGCCCTTAAAACCACTGATTAGATGTGCTACCCCGCGAGGGGTTTGACTGTAAGTGTTTTGAATATTTTCCCTGACATTGTCACCATAGCACTTTCTATATGGACATATGGCCTCAGACAGTGCATGTGTTTTATATATTGTTTCATTTTCATGCGTGGACATCGACTGCGAGTGCGGCTAGCCAATAGGGGATGCTTACTCCTCCCGGGCACCTGGTCCCACCTCTAGCTTGCTAGGGGTCCGTCGATGTTCAATTTGGTACTCTATTGTGAGTGCTGTTGAGATTATCGTCAGGATCTTCTTTAACTCTCTTGATATATCAAATAATTATTACATTTTACACAGTAGTAGGATACTATCTGGAGGCCATTTTGAATTTTCCCCGATAAGCAGAGTTGTCCCAGAAGCATGTGTCAGATGATAACAACCAAACTCACAAACTAAATGTATTCTAGGACCATTGCAACTACAAATAAGATGTGTTGTACGAACGTTTTATTGAAATATTCACATTGTACTATAATGAGGTTGAAATTTGGCGGCCATCTTGAATTTTTAGTCCTGAATAAACTCAAATTGTAAAAATGACATCGGAAATGGGTTTGTTGACCCTCAAAACCCCTGATTTGATGTGCCACACTTAATATTTAAAGAAAGAATTTAATTTCATCTATTGGTGGAAGGCATTTGGCGGCCATTTTGATTTTCCGCCGATAAAAAGAGTTGCCCAAGGTTGCCAGAGTGGCAACCAAGCTAGAATCGTTCAGTACTATCCCATAAATAAGAATCATAAAAAAAAGTTCATAGGAAAGGACATTTCTAGGTTCTGAAATTTTCAATTCGACTAGTCCGTCCGTCTGTCAGTCCGTCCGTCTATCTGTCACACTTTGGGTGTCACAGCCCATAACTTTTGATTGGTAAGTGATAGGGCTTTGATATTGCACATGTGTATTCCTTGTGACAAGACCTTATTACACATACCATAATTTTTGACCTAGTGACCTTGACCTACATATTTGACCTACTTTTCCAAAAAATTAATTAAGATTGGATATATCTTTTGATTGGTATGTGTTAGGACTTTAATATTTCACATGTGCAATCCTTGTGCCAAGACCTTTCTACACATACCATAATTTTTGACCTTGTGACCTTGACCTAGATATTTGACCTACTTTTGAAAAAAAGATAAGATTCGCTATATCTTTTGATTGGTAAGTGATAGGGCTTTGATATTTCACATGTGTATTCTTTGTGACAAGACCTTCCTACACATACCATAATTTTTTACCTATTGACCTTGACCTACATATTTGACCTACTTTTCAAAAAAAATAAGAATGGATATATCTTTTGATTGGTAAGTGATAGGGCTTTTGTATTTCACATGTGCATTCCTTGTGACAAGACCTTTCTACACAGACCATATTATTTGACCTTTTGACCTTGACCTATATATTTGACCTTCTTTTCGAGAAAAGTAATATTGGCTATATCTTTTGATTTATTTGACCTACTTTTGAAAAAAAGATAAGATTCGCTATATCTTTTGATTGGTAAGTGATAGGGCTTTGATATTTCACATGTGTATTCCTTGTGACAAGACCTTCCTACACAGACCATATTATTTGACCTTTTGACCTTGACCTAGATATTTCACCTTCTTTTCAAGAAAAGTAATATTGGCTATATCTTTTGATCGGTAGGTGATAGGGCTTTGATGTTTCACATGTATTTTCCTAGTAACAATGCCATTCTAAACATACCATAATTTTTTACCTTTTGACCTTGACCTAGCTATTTGCCCTTCTTTTCTAAGGTTGATATATCTTTTAATTGGTAGGTTATAGGTCTTTAATATTTCTTATGATGAGACCTGTTTGTTACCAATTTTTACGTAGTGACCTTGACCTAGATGATTGACACTCTTTTCTGAAAATTTGAGAATGACCATATCTTTTAATTTGTAATTAAGAGGTCTGATATTTCAAATGTTTTTCATTTGACAAGACTTTTCTACTGATACCAATAATTTTGATCCACTTTCTAGAATGATAATCAAACCGCTTCGCAGGCGACACAAGCATTCCTTGGATTGCTATTTTTGTCTGTATTATTTGATTTCGCGCATGTGGAAATAAATAATTGATATTATCAATAACCACAGAACACAATCTATTGAATTGTATCGCTTTTGTTCAAATAATTCTTGTATTATAGAAGTGTAAAGGTGTTTTTCTGTTTCAAAAACAATCCGCTCGCATGGTAACAGTCATTGATTTCCTTTCGTTTTCTATGTGGCCACAAGAAAACAACAGATTCATACTTTCACAGCATTTACAAAATACTTATACGGATATACAGAAAAATATGAACTTGTTGTTTTCATGTTGCCAAGTCTAATTTTGCTATCAAATGTGAAGATATATTGGTTTTGTATTAATTTCCGGTTTCAAAGGTGATTACAAAAGTGGATAACTCTAACGAAAAAATAGTTGCAAGAGTCACCTAATGCTCGACTGCATAGCATAATGTCTTTAATGACAGCAATTTCTGGAGCTCACTTTTTTCTCCAATTAATATAATTATACACAATTGTATACTCATGTAGCACCTATACTTGGCTCAATATTGGCTTCTAAAGGCAAAATCACTCAAGCGGAAAAAAGTAGGTCAAGGTCATTTTATGAAAGTTTGATTAAAGATACATCCACCATGTAAGTTTTGAACATGTAGCACTTATACTTTGGTCAATATTGGCTTCTAAAGGCAAAATCACTCAGGCGGAAAAAGGAGGTCAAGGTCATTTTATGAAAGTTTGATCAAAGATACATCCACCATGTAAGTTTGGAACTTGTAGAGCTTATACTTTGCTCAATAATGGCTTTTAAAGGCAAAATCACTCAGGCGGAAAAAGTAGGTCATGGTCATTTTATGAAAGTTTGATCAAAGATATATCCACCATGTAAGTTTGGAACATGTAGCACTTATACTTTACTCAATATTGGCTTTTAAAGGCAATTCACTCAAGCGGAAAAAGTAGGTCAAGGTCATTTTAAGAAAGTTTGATCAAAGATACATCCACCATGTAAGTTTGGAACATGTAGCACTTATTCTTTGCTCAATATTGGCTTTTAAAGGCAAAATCACTCAAGCGGAAAAAGTTGGCCAAGTCATTTTATGAAAGTTTGACTAAAGATACATCCACAATGTAAGTTTGGAACATGTAACACTTACAATATTGCATAATTTATATAGGCAATATAGGCAATATATTACTCAATATTGGCTTTTAAGGAGGTATGAGTGTGAACAGCATTTTCAGGAAATAATAGAAATTGAAAATAATTGTCTACACATAAAAGAATAGCCCTTCCTTCATCGATTGCAATATTTTATGAAAAAAAAGAGTGTAGCCGTTTGTCCCCTATATACCGACATTTCATATGCATATTGAATCGAAATGACAGAGTATCTAAAAGGGTATAGTCTGCATTTATCAAATATGTCAAACTTTAAGCTAGAATCAATGAATTAGAATAGCAATAAAAAAACCCTGAACAAACGAACAAAAAACAAAAAAGGAGAAAAACTAAACAAATAGCATCCCCCCAGCACACACAAAAATCATCCAAACAAACTATTGTATCAAATGAAGATATTAAAATACAACCCTCCGTTTAAAAACAAATATTTATTTCATATCAAATTGAGAAATCAAGGCCAAGCAAAATAGATACCACCGTGTATGATTTGCCGTCCTATTTTCGCCATTTCAGGGAAAAATATATGCCGTGTTTCATTTTCGACAGAGAAAAATCTTTTTATTTTATTAAACATGTGTTATGAAAATATGTTATCAATATTAACGAAAATTGTCCAAACGGACACAGTCCGTCATTTCACGGTCATTCTGCGAGTTCACGTCTTGTTCAGTCATCATAAAATCAGTGCGTTTTGAAAGTAGGAAATATTCCTAGTTCTAATGTGGTATTCCATTACAAACAGCAAAACGTACATACTAAAATAATCAATCTAATTAAAATTCAGTAGTTTACGAAATAAAGTGAACTGAATTTTTATTAGATTGTAAAATGATGCAAGCAATAAAGTAGAAGTTCTTGAATGCTGAACTGGGAGGTATTGTAGGTGGCGCTATGATAAACAATTTTATGTTTAAATTATTGATTACCAATAAACTTTATTAGCATACTGTTGACTTTCTTAATCGATCCCTTTTCTATGTAAAAAGAACATGTGTAATTATATTATCATGTGTTGGCGGATCTAGGGTCTCAGAGAAAGGGGGCCGAAGACAAGTTTTAGAGAAAATTGTTCTTAGAAAAGTGGGATGGTCAAGAAAAATCTTACTAAGCGGTACTCTACATAGCCAACGATTGCGTACATATTTGAATTATTTATTTATTTCAATATTTTATTTTTTTCATTTTTGATAAGGGATGTATAAAAAAGGTTGTGTTGAAATGGAGACATGCGAGGTAATTCTTGAAACTGGCGAGCAGTGCTAGCCAGCGATTTTTAGCTCACCTCGACGAAGTTGAGATGAGCTTATGCTATAACCCCGGCGTCCGCGTCCGCGTCCGCGTCCGGTTAAAGTTTTTGGGGTGACTCAGTATCTGACAAAGTACTGATGCTACAGTAACCAAACTTGCACAAGTGATTCATCTTGGGATGCTGAGGTGAACCCATGCATCGGATGCAGCATCTGACCTATATTTTCCGGTTGAATGACTTTGTCATTGTCTGGTTAAAGTTTTTGGGGTAGTTCAGTATCTGATAAAGTACTGATGCTACAGTAACCAAACTTGCTTATGTGATTCATCTTGGGATACTGAGGTGATCCCATGCATCGGATGCAGCATCTGACCTTCTTTTTCCGCTTGAGTGATTTTGCCTTATAAGGCCAATATTGAGCAAATTATAAGTGGTACATGTACCAAACTTGCATATTGGATGTATCTTTGATCAAACTTTCATAAAATGACCTTGACCTACTTTTTCCACTTGAGTGATTTTGCCTTTAAAGGACAATATTGAGCAAAGTATAAGTGTTACATGTACCAAACTTGCATATTGGATGTATCTTTGATCAAACTTTCATAAAATGACCTTGACCTACTTTTTCCACTGGAGTGATTTTGCCTTTAAAGGACAATATTGAGCAAAGCATAAGTGCTACATGTACCAAACTTATATATTGGATGTACCTTTGATCAAACTTTCATAAAATGACCTTGACCTACTTTTTCCACTTGAGTGATTTTGCCTTATAAGGCCAATATTGAGCAAAGTATAAGTGCTACATGTACCAAACTTGCATATTGGATGTATCTTTGATCAAACTTTCAAAAAATGACCTTGACCTACTTTTTCCACTTGAGTGATTTTGCCTTTAAAGGACAATATTGAGCAAAGTATAAGTGTTACATGTACCAAACTTGCATATTGGATGTATCTTTGACCAAACTTTCATAAAATGACCTTGACCTACTTTTTCCACTTGAGTGATTTTGCCTTTAAAGGACAATATTGAGCAAAGTATAAGTGCTACATGTACTAAACTTGCATATTGGATGTATCTTTGATCAAACTTTCATAAAATGACCTTGACCTACTTTTTTCGCTTGAGTGATTTTGCCTTTAAAGGCTTATATTGAGCAAAGTATAAGTGCTACATGTACCAAATTTGCATATTGGATGTACCTTTGATCAAACTTTCATGAAATGACCTTGACCTACTTTTTTCCACTTGAGTGATTTTCTTAATATACATGTACTTAGAGATATGTTTAAGTTGAACTTTGCTGCCGCGAGGTGAGCTTCGTAATCTTTGATTACACTATGTTTTTTAAATACAAGAAAAAAAACAGATTTCTATTAGAAAAGAAAATGTTGACCACCACAAAAAAAGAATCGGAGCCCACTCATACCCCTCTAAATTTGCAATTCAAACACATTAGCAAAGATATCAGAGTGCAAAGTAAGCTGAAAAAGCATCAAATAGTGCCAAACAATTCTGAATCAATGACTTTGTGCGAAAGGGGTGGGGGGCTTCGTTTTCCGCTTCAACTGGGCTGGTATTTTGGGGATTAATCGGACGAGAAAAAAATTGAGCCGGAAAGAGGGAGGGCGGTAAAATAGGGTCTGCTGGAAATACACATACTTTTTTAAAAGGCCTTGGTGAAAAGTATCATATAACATTAATACGTCACTTTAGATTTCCATAAGTCAACAAAGGGGTGTCCCAATTACCCCTCATATGTATTATATGGAAACCTACCATGTACATATACAAGTATTATATCGTGATATTGATAGTATATAAACACAATTAATAGTATTAGAATATAGCAGCAAATTACCTACAGACAACGTTACAATCTGATCGTAACGTCATATTACGTCAAAATCAGTGTAAAATATGGCTGACCATTCTGTCTTAAAATTAGTGTAGAAGCGCAACGGGATGTCCGATTCTCAAAATTTAAATTGATTTATACTCTGTAAATCCTGTATTTTCAATATTCAATGTTTGTCCCAGTTTTGAAATTTAGCCGATTTTGGTCCTTACCACCCCTTGCCCTTACCTAGTGACAAGGTAAGAGTTCTCTCCCTTACAAAAATTTCATTTTTTACTATAGTCCCTGTCACACCTACGCGTTCCGACATGGCGTTAGTACTAAGACCACCAAAATTGTACGAAACGTGGCGTGAACGTAGTACGGACGCGGGGAACGTAGCTAGAACTCGCTGATAAGTATTGAGGTTATAGTAAGGATGCCGACGAACGTGCCCATTCGAAGAGCCACCACGACTGTTTTGAACTGTTCAAGACAGTCGTAGTGAGGACGCGCTGATGACAGAACGTGTTAAGGACTACTTGCAAACGTATTGAAAACTTCACTGACGTATTAGAAACATGTCGCTAACGTAGTAGGGTCGTAGTACTTACTGCTAAAACTTTTACATATAATAATATGGAGATCTTCACGTCTCGGCCTTCCTTACCACGTTCTCCGTTTTATGGCTCGAAAAAAAAACAGACCTCGTCCAAACAATTTTTCCCTTGAATGTGTCATTATTTACGCATGAACGCAAAAAGGACTTCGAGAACGTAGAATAAACGCAGTACTGTCGTAACACAGACGCCTTAGTCGTAGTGTGAACTTTGGTCGGGTCGTAGTGGGAACTGGACTAACCGTATCAAATACGGGAAGGACTCACTGCGAACGTGTTACGGACGCTAAAGGTCGTGTTACAGACGTATTGGAGTCATCAATCATTCTGTCGCGAAAGCCCTTCCAAATGAAAAATACCACGTTGTCACTACGTTCATGAAAAATTTCAAGGACTTCAAGGACGTAGTAAGAACGTCTTGAGAGAACGTGTTCTGTGACTGAGACTTTAAACTAATAATAAAGATAATAGACTAAATATAAAAATGATAAACTTTATAAAAATAATGAATAATATAAAATGAATAAATACTCTTAAAGAAACTTCAAATTTAAAAGAGATTTTCAAAGTAAGGATGTAGAGAAAAAATTACATCAAGAATCCCTTACTTGCTGTAGTCTTTTTAATAATAACAAATGGAAAGCATTGGACAAGAACAATTAGCAACAACAGCTGGAGGAAGAGGGTATTGGAGAACGATCAAGGAGTGGCAGCCATTAGCTAAATCTTATTTCCTATTGACAATATAAGAGTTCTCTCCCTTACAAAACATTTTCATTTCGTACGAATTATGATAAAAAGAGAAAATGATAATAAACTTAATAATAAAAGATAAATGATATAAAATGAATAAGATCCATAAAAGAAATTTAAGATTTTAAAGAATTAATCAAAGTAGAGATTTAGAGAAAGGTTTAAAGTATTGCTTACATGCTTGAGTCTATTTCATATGAACTTTGAACAACGGATTGAAGGCACTGGACAAAAACAGACTACTGGAGGACATTGGACGACAAGCAGGTGGTGGGGGAGGGCATTGGACAACGAGTGGTAGCATTTAGGTAAATAAAATTACCTAGAGATAAGGTAAGAGTTCTCTCCCTTACAAAAATTTCATTTTGTACTAAAGCCCCTGTCACATCTACGCGTTCTGACATGGCGTTAGTACTAAGACCACCAAAATTTACGAAACGTTGCATGAACGTAGAAAGGACGCAGGGAACGTAGTTAGAACTCGCCGATACGTATTGTGATTGTAGTAAGGACGCCGACGAACGTGCCCGTTCTCCAAGCCATCACGACCGTTTTGAACTGTTCAAAACAGTCGTAGTGAGGACGCGATGATGACAGAACGTGATAAGGACTACTTGCAAACGTACTGAAAACTTCATTGACCTATTTGGAACGTGTCGGGAACGTAGTAGGGTCGTAGTACGGACTGCTAAAACTTTTACATATAATCATATGGAGATCGTCACGTCTCTGCCGTCCTTATCACGTTCTCGGTTTTAGAGCTCGATAAAAAGGGGGAAAAAGACCTCGTCCAGAAAATCTATCCCTTGAACGTGTCATAATCGTAGCATGAACGCAAAAAGGACTTCGAGAACGTAGAATAAACGCAGCACTGTCGTAACACAGACGCCTTCGTCGTAGTGTGAACTTGGGGCGGGTCGTAGTGGGAACTGGACTAAACGTATCAAAGACGTGAAGGACTCACTGCTAACGTCTTACTGACGCTAAAGGTCGTGTTGCAGACGTAGTGGAGTCGTCAATTATTCTTTCGGAAAGCCCTCCCAAATGAAACATGCCACGTTGTCACTACGTTCATGATAACTTTTAAGGACTTCAAGGACGTAGTAAGAACGTCTTGAGAGAATATGTAGGTGTGTCTGAGACTTTAAACTAATAATAAAGATAATAGACTAAACATAAAAATGATAAACTTTATAAGAAAAGATAAATAATATAAAAAAATAAAAACTCTAAAAGAAACTTCAAATTAAAAAGAGATTTTCAAAGTAAGAATGTAGAGAAAAATTACATAAAGAATTCCTCACTTGCTGTAGTCTTTTTCATAATGACAGATGGAAGGCATTGGATAAGAGCAGTTGGCAACAACCAGCTGGTGGAGGAAGGCATTTGAGAACGATCAAGGAGTGGCAGCGATTAGCTATAAGCCATTACCTAGTGACAAGATAAGAGTTCTCTCCCTTACAAAACATTTTCATTTTGTACTAATTATGATAAAAAGAGGTGACGATAATAAACTTAATAAAAAAGATAAATGATATAAAATAAATAAAATCTATAAAAAAATTAAGATTTTAAAGAAATTATCAAAGTAGGGATTTAGAGAAAGGTATAAAGTATTGCTTACAAGCTTGAGTCTTTTTCATAGGGACTTTGACCAACGGATGGAAGGCACTGGACAACAACAGACTACTATAGGACATTGAACAACAATCAGGTTGTGGAGGAGGGCATTGGACAACGAGTGGTAGCAACTAGATAAAATTAAATTACAAAGTGACAAGGTAAGAGTTCTCTCCCTTACAAAAATTTCATTTTGTACTAAAGCCCCTGTCACAACTTCTTGTTCTGGCATGGCGTTAGTACTACGACCACCAAAACTGTACGAAACGTGGAATGAACGTAGTAAGTATGCAGGAACGTAGTTAGAACTCGCTGATACGTATTGTGATTGTAGTAAGGACGCCGACGAACGTGCCCGTTCGCCAAGCCACCACGACCGTTTTGTACGGTTCAAAACAGTCGTAGTGAGGACGCGCTGATGACAGAACGTGTTAAGGACTACTTGCGAACGTACTGAGAACTTCATTGACTTAATAGAAACGTGTCGCGAACGTAGAAGGGTCGTAGTACGGACTGCTAAAACTTTTACATAAAATCATATGGAGATCGTTACGTCTCTACCGTCCTTACCACGTTCTCGGTTTAAAGGGCTCGTGAAAAAGTGAAAAAAAAAGACCTCGTCCAAACAATGTATCTCTTGAGCGTGTCATAATCGTAGCATGAACGCAAAAAGGACTTCGAGAACGTGGAATAAACGCAGAATTGTGGTTACACAGACGCCTAAGTCGTAGTGTGAGCATGGGGCTAGTTGTAGTGGGAACTGTACTATAAGTATCAAAGACGGGAAGGACTCACTGCTAACGTATTACGGAAGCTAAAGGTCGTGTTACAGACGTATTGGAGTCGTCAAATATTCTTTCGGAAAGCCCTCCCAAATGAAGAATGCCACGTTGTCACTACGTTCATGAAAAATTTTAAGGACTTCAAGGACGTAGTAAGAACGTCTTGAGAGAACATGTAGGTGGGACAGAGACTTTAAGCTAATAATAAAGATAATAGACTAACATGAAAATGATAAACTTTATAATAAAAGATAAATAATATAAAATGAATAAAAACTCTAAAAGAAACTTTTTAAAGTAAGGATGTAGAGAAAAATTACATCAATAATTTCTTACTTGTGTAATGTTTTTTTTTTTATCTTTAAATTGACGGGATCGGTGTATGTGCTAATTTGTATCCGTCCAGTATATAAGGAAGCGGCGTCCGTCGAGACCAACACGCTTTGTCAAGCTACCGAGTTGTAAGTTTCTGAATATAGTCACCTAAACATTACCTGCATAAGGTTGGTAGCATTTGGTAATAAGGTATTGTGCCAGAAGCAAGGTGCGTTCCAAAGGCTATAACCTGTTGCTATTGTCAGAGGCAATTGTCAGAGGTACTGTGTCAGAGGCTATATAGTAGTCGGAGGCAAGTACCAGAGGCAGTCGTCAGAGGCAAGAGCCAGGTAACAGAGTGTCGTCATTGTCGTGTAAATAATCCCCCCTCTGTAATTATACATTTGATTTGTTTCATGTACCAATCATTTGTTCCAATCATTGGTCAATCATTTGTAGAATTTCTGGTCAGTCAAGTAATTGAAGGAAAGTACTTTGATATATATATTTATAGAGGTTACTCGAACACTCTCTAAAACACGTGTTTTAGATATTGTTAGTTATATACGATGTCCATTGGTCATCGTCCAAGGTCATTTAAATGTCAATCTCGTTTCGAGATTGTTTGTTACGGTTGGTTGTATCAATAGTAGACGTTTTAGATGTATGTATAGAATTAAGTCATTCGAAGACTCTGCACTGAAGACTAAACTTCTATCACTACAATCATGCAATCCGAGGACTCCATTGAAATGGACCCGTCTACACTGCACGAAAAAGTAAGCGAAGATTCGTTTGGTATTTCATACACAGCTACTTTGTTTAAAAACATTGTTTTAAACCAATTTCAAACGTTTTCTGGACAACTAAAAGAATTACAGGCCGCTAGTACTGAATCTTTGACGAAAAAGCTGAAGGAGGGTCAGTCCAACAAACTAAAAAGTGAGGGAAACCGTATACAATTTGAATTCAACGGAGAAGTCATCGAAAGTTTAGAAAAGCTTGAATCCCAGTCAATTAACATAATAAGCGAACTCAAGAAAAAACTTGAAACGCGCAACAAACATATTCAAATTGCCGATAACATATTCAAATTGCCGATTCATCGCCCGCCGGTTGGAAGACAGTAAACGAGTATCAGATCAGCGACGTTGCAGATAATTCCGATGATGGGAGGAAAATCAGGAGCGCGGATAACCGAGCTCTCCGTCAACAGAGGATTAAGAGAGGGAGACCACATCCATACGGAAGCTGCCCCCTACCCGCCGCGGCTGGCTCGGCTGCACTGCTACCATCTGCTACTCTATCTACTGACGGTCAGCGGTTTCAGACTCAGTTCGGACAGTCCTTTCGTGCCAAATCTCAACCAAGAAAAGTGTCACAGCCATACGACATATGCTTCAGCTGTTTTCAAACAGGACACTGGAAAACAAACTGCCCAAATTTTGTCAAACAGTCAGGGAAAAGTGGAGCAAAGTAGATCAGTGACAGATAAGTATTTTGATTGTTTTGAGCGAGATGTAAGATTTTATTTTGAGAGAAATATGACAGAAAACGAAGATTCAGTAGATTTACAAAATTCTAAAGAGTTAAATTTTGCTCAATCTCAAACAGTAAAAAGAAGCTTAAAAAAGCATCTAACTTTTTGGCAAAGCATAAATGCTTATCCTTACGTTCTACGCAAAATAGAGAATGGATACGAAATTCCGTTTAAATATTATCCTACAAAAATGCATTTTCATAATAACAGATCTGCAATGAAAAGTGCAACTTTTGTTGATAGCGCCTTACAGGATTTGATTTCTTCTGGTTGCGTAGTCAAGGTGTCTGTAGTACCCCATATCGTTAGTCCTCTTAGTGTGGCAGAAAACAGAAGTAAACAGAGATTAATTCTTGATTTGAGTAGACTAAATCTCTACGTTCAGAAAGACAAGATAAAGTTTGAAGACTGGAAAGTTGCCCTTGATTACTTCGAAAAAGATTCATTTGCTATCAAATTTGATCTAAAATTGGGCTACCATCATATCGATATTTCTTCGAGTTTTCAAACCTATTTAGGGTTTTCATGGAGAGGAAATTACTATTGTTTCACAGTCCTTCCTTTTGGTCTTTCTAGAGCTCCATACGTATTCACTAAATGCCTTCGACCAATGGTTAAATTTTGGAAAGAAAATAACATTCGCATTGTTATATATTTAGATGATGGGTTTGCTTTTTCTCACTCAAGATCTAGTTGCGAAACTACAAATGTACCTCTGCCTTTATCAAAAAGTCACTTTCTAAAGCTGGATTTTTGATCTATGAAGAGAAATCTGTTTTTATCCGTACAAAATCTTTGGAATGGTTGGGAATATTGTGGAATTCAGATTATTTTTCTATCGCTATTCCTGACAGAAGGATAGAGAGTGTTTTGACTTCGCTCCAGGAAGTTATCTCCCGTTTTCCAAACGTCACGGCTAGAGAACTGGCGAAAGTAGTAGGCAAAATTATCTCCATGTCACCTGTTATGGGAAACGTTTATTGTTTTATGACAAGATATGACAAGATATTGCTCTATGCAACTTCATGGGATAACCCCTTAAATTTGGGAGAAAATGTAGTACATGTGTTAAACGAACTGCATTTTTGGCTTCATAACATAGAATCACATAACTTACGATCTCTCGATCAGCCTAGCATAAAGAATACTATCATTTTTTCTGACGCCAGCTCTGTAGGAGCAGGGGCATACACAGTTGAAATGAACAGTAAGATTTTTCATAAAAACTGGTCAGGGGACGAATCTAAGATGAGTTCTACATGGAGAGAATTTAAGGCTATGGAATAAGCACTTGCTTCCTTTCAGTATTCTTTGAAAAACTCGCAGATTAAGTGGTTCACTGATAACCAAAGTTGTGTAAAAATCATTAAATCTGATAGTATGCACGAACATTTGCAAGAGATCGCATTCAAAATTTATGCTTTGTGTGTTATGCTAGGTTAACACTTAGCCACGATGTCCACGATTGAGCAAAATTGTAGAGCTCCACGATTCTATAAATAAAATTAGTTTTCACACGCTCTCCGACGCTCCATCACGATCTGATACGCGATGTAACGATTTGTTACGATTGTAGGTAAGATCTGTTACGATTTGCATCCCGTTCTCTCAAGCTTCGTTACGTTCCCGTACGATTACCACGATGAGCTTTTACGCTTTGCCACGCTCTATCACGGTTCCCTACGCTTATCAAGTTTTGTTGCGATCTGTTACGATGCAGGACTACGAGTTGCCGCGATTTAACACGATTTGATATGAAATAGACAACCAGTTTCAATACCACTTGCAATATCCGAACAAGATTAAGCTTAATATCAAGGAGATGAAGATTTTATATCGCAAAACGCTGGAAATGACATTGATGAACCTTATTTGATCTTTCTTTTTTCGATTATTAAAGGTAACATTTTTGTTGAGCAATTAAAATCTTTGATTGCGAGTATATATCTAACTCGTTCGAAGACAATAAATGCAGCACCTCACTGATTATCAAGACTTCTTTTCTTAGTCTTCTTCATATGTTAGAAATTGTTGCGGATGTTAAAAACTCTTGTAATCCATCAAAAAAGGGTTGTCTTATTATAAATTTCATTATAGGAATATCGGAATCACAACGAATCTTGTAGATCGTGGACTGAATCGTGGAAAGCGTAACAAATCGTCAAAGAGCGTGAGTGAAATCGTAGTGGATCGTAGGAGAACGTGTTTCACCACGATCTCCTACGATCGCATATTACTATCTGTTGCGCTTTGTCAAGATTTGTTACGCTCTACTTCGCTCCATCACGTTCACTACATTCTCTCACGATGTACGGATCAATCGGGACAATCGTAGCAATTTTTTTGAGAATCAAATATTTTGCCACGATCTCTGCGATCTCCTACGATCACCACGATTCCACCACGCTCTCTTACGATCGTCACGATTCAACCCCACGCTCTCTTACGATCTCTACGATTCACCTCAATCGGGGCAATCGGGGCGATCGTGGCTAAGTGTAAACCTAGCATTAGAAATGGTATAATCATTGATATAGACTATAGAGTGGATTCCAAGGAAAGGTAATGAACAGGCCGACTATATTGTAAGGTCATAGATCACGATGACTGGGGTGTTTCGGATGCATTTTTCGATTTTGCTTTTTCAATCTTTGGCCCTTTTTCAATCGACAGGTTCTCAAACTCAGAAAATACAAAGTTGAATAGATTAAATTCAAAATTCTGGTCTCCGGGATCCGAAGCTTTTGATTGTTTTACGCAAAATTGGAATAAAGAAATGAACTGGCTCGTTCCTCCGATACATCTTATCATTACATTGTTTAGACTGAGGATCACTGGCGGGGGTTTAGTGCCCGAAACGTGCATGTCTGGTCCATGCTGTAAATTTATAAGGTTTTAAATGATGCTGTTGAATTTAAAGACGTTTAACATTTGAACTACTTGGTGAGTGTCACTGCTGGTGGACCAAGAGTCCCCGAGGGCACATGTAGCCAAGTTCGATCAACTTCGGTTGATCGTCTGTCTCTTCAACGCATTTGAAATTTTCTGTCTCAAAATTTCTTGAAATTTCTAAAACGTGGGTCCTGTAGCATCATATCCCACCCATTCTGCTACATGTTTTGGTACATTTTTGGACATAATAATTTTCATACATTTTGGCCATATTACATTGTTTAGACTGAGGATCACTGGCGGGGGTTTAGTGCCCGAAACGTGCATGTCTGGTCCATGCTGTAAATTTATCAGGTTTTAAATGATTTAAAGACGTTTAATATTTGAACTACTTGGTGAGTGTCACTGCTGGTGGACCAAGAGTCCCCGAGGGCACATGTACCCAAGTTCGATCAACTTCGGTTGATCGTCTGTCTCTTCAACGCATTTGAAATTTTCTGACTCAAAATTTCTTGAAATTTCTAAAACGTGGGTCCTGTAGCATCATATCCCATCCACCCATTCTGCTACGTTTTTGGTACATTTTTGGACATAATAATTTTCATACAGTTTGGCCTATTACATTGTTTAGACTGAGGATTCACTGGCGGGGGTTTAGTGCCCGAAACGTGCATGTCTGGTCCATTCTGTAAAATTTATCAGGTTTTAAAAATGATGCTGTTGAATTTAAAGACGTTCAACATTTGAACTACTTGGTGAAAGGTCACTGATGGTGGACCAAGAGTCCCCGAGAGGCACATGTAGCCAGGTTCGATCAACTTCGGTTGATCGTCTGTCTCTTCAACGCATTTGAAAATTTGCTGTCACAAAATTTCTTCTTGAAATTTCTAAAACTTGGGTCCTGTAGCATCATATCCCACCCATTCTGCTACGTAGTTTTAGTACATTTTTGGACATAATAATTTTCATACTTTTG
>VSWD01000010.1:71869135-71887988 GCA_033119305.1 Pinctada imbricata
CCGGGGTAGACATTGTTTATTAGTGTACGTACATGTGTCAGTATTCTGACTCCATTAGCTATACTTTATTGATTTTATAAAGGTATTTTAAATTTTACTTTACCGAAGCAAATCTGTAATTCATGTGCATCTGAAAGATTTTCTTTATTTTCGTTAATTGTAATCGAAGAACAGTTGAAAAAGAAAGAACGTGCATTTCTAAGAAAAAAAAGTTTCTACTTTAAAACTGGCAAATACCCCTATTCCAACATTATTAAAAAACATAGGGTAATTAAAGATTACATAGCTCCCCGTAGCAGGTTTTTGTCAAAAAAAAAAAAAAAAAACTTCTAAAATATAGAAAGCATTGCCATGAAGAGTCTATGCATCATTAGTCATATCCCTTAGAGAGCTAAAGATAGAGCCAAAGTTTAAATAATTTTAATTAAAAAAAAAGTAGGTTAATGATTAAGGTCAAGATCACTACGTTAATGGTCATTGTCTCAAATGAAAGGTCTTGGTATAAGTTAATATATGCATGAGGAGATTGGAGTTATGTGCCCTTAGCTAAGGCAGCGGGTGAATTAGCTCAGCGAAAAAATTCGATTTTCGTGAAAATATTCTCGAAAAATCAGCAGTGCTGTAAGTGTAAAGTTTGAACAGTTTATAGACAACCATTTCCTGCTAGGAAAGTGGACAAAATCCATATCATATACCATATTGTCGACACGAAGTAGTGTGTATCAAAACAATAAGTCAATATGGCCGCCATTCGACCACATCCACACCCAGGGCGAACCTTCGCAAAAGTCGTCTCAGATACAATAGACAATGTTGGTAAGACCACAAAACCTGTCTTCATTAAAGAGACAGACATCTTCGGTTTTGAAAAACCACCAAAAGAGTCGTGGATAACGCATGTAGAGATCTATAAATCTATTTCTCAACATATAGAGTCGGAATGCATTGCAGGCATACAGAGAGTTCATCGCTTCTGGCGTATATACCTGGATAATGATGAGTCTAGAACAGAAATACTAGACAAAGGCATCGTCTTAAGAAATAAAACAATCACAGTGTACAATAATAACCCAGGTCGGCTCTATCTTCAAGATGAAAACTCAACAAGGATCCGAGTCAAAAATGTCCCATTATCAGCAGATGATGGACAGATAAGCAGAGCATTGTCAATAAGAGGCTGCAATATAACAACTCTGTTCAGAGAGAAACTACGTGTGGATGGGAAACTAACAAACTGCGAGACAGGAGATCGCATAGTCATCGTAAAAGATCTCGAAATACATATTCCCAAGACCCTAGAAATTGGGCGGTACCGAGCTCAAATCAACTACAAAGGTCAACCAAATGACAAACTCAAATGTTCTAAATGTATGGAAATTGGGCACACAGCCAAAGAATGCACAAATGACATAGTGTGTTGCAATTGTTATATGTCCGGTCATAAGGCAGCAGATTGCCAGGAGCCACTCTCACAGGGTGAGGATGAAACAGATGATTTTGGTGAAGACGTCAGTGATGACATTGACACATGCGAGGAATCTGCTCATGAAAGTGAAAATGACCTTGATGCTGAAACCCAAAACACTGCAAACCAACCACAAACTAGTGACACCGCTAAACAAACATCAAACCAGACAGGTGACCCTGCAGGAGAAAAAAATCAAAAAAGTGATGAAACTCGACAAAAGAAAACAACAAACCGAAAACAAGCGAAAAAAGTCAAAACAACAACAGAAAATTGTGGAACAATAGACAAATATGTTGTCAGCATCAACACACCCGCAAGGAAATCGACGGATATTCCCACTGAAGAGCGTTCCCCGGTGACGCCAACAAATGAACTTCAAGCGAATGCCAAAAAGAAGCCTCGGGCTGCTACAACAAATAAATAGTGTTGCGCACTAAAATGGAAATCTTGAAACCAGAAAATACTGGGTGTTCTCTGCTGAGACTCTTGACAGTTGTTTGTATGCTTAGATCACCTGGTAAATCAGACAAAGTATATTATAAATTACAAGTTTATTTAAAATATGTAAAGATATATAAATGTATAAAAATGTTACCTAAAATGAACTTCCATAAAATGAAAAAAGACATATCTGTATGTACAAAATGTATGATATATATAACTAGTGTAAAACAGATTACAAAATACACATTTCACTTATTGCACATTTAATAAACATGGAAACATTACATATAATAACCTTAAATACACAGGGTCTACGAGACAAAGATAAAAGAAACAGATTAAATACATGGATTAAAAATCAGAAAGTAGATATAACATTATTACAGGAAACACATTTCACAAAAGAACTTACACCATTTATAAAAGCAGAATGGCCAGGCGAAGTAATACACAATTTTGGCACATCTCAAAGCTGTGGAGTTAGCATATTTATCAATGAAAACCTTCAATATGATTTGTTAAGTACACATAAAGATGAATTTGGAAGATTTCTGTTGATAAATATAAAAATAAACAGGGATCACCCTAGCCCTGCAGAGTAATGAGATAAAAATCTCATTTGCTAAAAAGCAATGAGATTTTTTCGATTTCAATGAGATTTTGAATGAAAAACATAGGGTAATCAAAGATTACATAGCTCGCCTATACAGGTTTTTGTCAGAAACCAGGTTAAAGTTTTTGGAAAGTAGGTCAAAGTCCAAGGTCAAGGTCACTAGGTCGAAGGTCATGGTCTCAAATGAAAGGTCTCGTCACAAGGTATCTACATGTGAAATATCAAAGCCCTACCCCTTATAGTTCAAGAGATATAGCCCAGGTTAATGTTTTGTCTACGGACGATGACAACGACGACGCCGAGGGTATGGCATTAGCTCTCCTGACTTTTTCGTCCCGTTGAGCTAAAAAAGGGAAATAGAAATCAAAATTCCGTTTCCCTTTATTTCCATGGAAATCTAGCAACACATTATTTGAATGTGAGAATCGCCATGGAATTTTTTTCCATTGTTTGAATGCCATTTTAAATGACAAATGAGGTCAAATAAGATTAATTCTTTGATTCTTATACACTGCTATAATTTGTCGCCGACGAGACTTTTTTTTTTCACAACTTCAGTGAAAAATATCAGCCTTGCCTCATTAACAATCGCTGGTTAAATATGAAGTATCTATTCATTCAAAGGAAATTACATTGTCTTGTGAATGTTTTTTTTTTTTCTAAATGTTCCGACAGATTTCAGCGCGTCGTGACAAGTCATTTTTAATGATTTTACGGAAACGTCTAATCTGCGAGTATGGGGTCATTGGGGCCGTGTATGTTAATACTTTTAATTCACGCATTGTAAATATTTTTAAGGAATTTGTATAGCTATTGTTCACATTGACGATTTCAAGGACTTATAAACTGCTTACAAGTAATTGAAGATACTAACCCGTAGTTATTGCTGAGTACTGGCCACAAGCAGACACATTTCGAGTACATAGCTGGTCTACTCGCGTGCGCAATACTGTGAAAGTGTTTCAACTGTGTTTTTATATAATTTTCTTTTCCGGTCATTTTCTATGCAAACAAAAGTCAATACCGAGACTGCATTGTAATATTTCATACTATATTGAGTCTTTGGTAATCACCGTATTATAATGACAAAAGAGCACGTACTGCTGACAACCGCTAGAAAAATGTAAACCTAAATGCTTGCATCTACGGATAAAAAAAAAGCCCGCATACAAACGTTAATACGAGAAACGTGAATTTCGGGGAAAAGATTGGGAATGTATATATACAGAGTCGGCAATACCTGCCGAGTTTTCATAAATACATATGTGATGTCCCACGCGAAATTCGAATAATCGGCTTACAATTTTGAAAATTAAAGACAAAACTCTTGTTCTGTCGCATTGTATTAACTTAATTGCGATTTATGCAAAGGAGGTACGCGATTTTTTTAGCGCGACAGAGCAGCAAAAATGCGATATTTGAGTAAAAAATGCGAGAATATCGCAAAATCGCGGCCTAGGGTGATCCCTGAATAAATGAAGATGTATAAACTATTTGTAACGTTTATGCGCATAATAGTAAAACTGATAGGAAAAGATTCATTTGCCAAATTATAGAGAGTATAAACACACATAGCCAAGGATTTATCATTATAGGCGGAGATTGGAATGAAATTCAAACTAAAGAAGACAGAAAATCAAAGAAGATTGTTAAAAATTTTGCAACAAAAATTAAAGAAATGAAAGACGAATTAAAATTAATTGATCCATGGAAAATACACAATAAAGATACACAACAATTTACTTGGAGGAGAAAAAACAATAACGAAGAAGCAAGTAGGATTGATTACTTCCTTATCCAAAATGAAATGGTACCAAAATTAATTTCAAGTGACATAAGACCAGCAATGATTAAATATACTGACCATATGGCAGTTTCGCTTAAGATTGATATAAAAATTTCTCAAAAAGGACCAGGGTATTGGAAATGTAACAATAGTTTACTAAATGATAATAAATATAAAATAATCATAAACAATTGCATAGAAAAATACCAAGTAAAATTAAATAAAAATAAAAATGAAGCACAAAATATTTGGGACATGTGTAAAATAGAAATAAAAGAATTATCTGTTCAATATGGAAAACAAAAATCAAGTGTTAGAAAAAATATAATCAAAGAATTAGAGGATAAATTAAAAAATTAAAAGTGAGGACGAAAAAAAATCTATTGAAGAACAATTAGAATACATGATTGATGAAAAAGCAAAAGGAGCTCAGATCAGATCTAGGGTCCAATGGATAGAAAAAGGAGAGAAGAATACAAATTATTTTCTTAATCTAGAGAAAAAGAGACAAACTAAAAAAGCAATAATAAAACTAAGGGATGAAAACCAAAATTTAGTAAAAGACCAATCAAAAATCATTAAAATTGAAAAAGAATTCTACGAAAAACTTTACACTTCAAAAAGACCTGAAAAGAACAAAATAAATGAATATTTAGAAAATGTTGAACTAGAAAATAAAATACACAAAGAAGACAGTAAATCATGTGAAGGACCAATAACATTTGAAGAATGTAGTGAAGCAATAAAAAATATGAAATTAAATAAATCACCCGGTTCTGATGGACTGACGTTAGAATTCTATAGGCAATTCTGGGATAAATTAAAATACTTAGTAGTAAACTCTCGAAATTGTGGCTATAAGAAAGGTAAACTATCTTACTCTCAGAGAAAAGGAATTTTATCACTGACCTATAAAAAAAATGATCCATATGACCTTAATGATTGGAGACCTTTAACATTGCTAAATTTAGACTATAAAATTGCAGCCAGATGCCTAGCAGAAAGAATAAAACCAATATTACCAAAAATAATAAATACAGACCAAAATGGATTTATAAAAGGAAGAAGCATTCATAATAATATTAGGTTAATTCAAGATATAATAGAACATGCAGAAAATCAAGAAACAGACGGCTTCATTTTATTCTTAGACTTTGCAAAAGCTTTTGACTCTGTAGAATGGTTCTTTATGTTTCAAACAATAAAAAAATTCGGTTTTAAAAGTTCATTCCTAAAATCGGTTAAAACATTATATACAGATATATCCAGCCTAATAATAAATAATGGATGGCTATCTGCTCCAATCAAAATCTCTAGGGGAATTAGACAAGGCTGTCCACTATCGGCTCTGTTATTTGTCATATCAGTAGAATTTTTGGCTCTCAAAATAAGACAAGATGAAAACATAAAAGGTATAAAATTAGAAAGTTCACAAAAAAGAGATTTTAAAATATCACAGTTAGCTGATGATACGAGCCTTTTTCTTAAAAATAAAAATGACATAACTAAAGCGCTTAACCTTATTGAAATCTTTGGCACACTATCAGGTTTGATACTTAATCGTGAAAAATCCATAGGACTAAACCTTAACAAAAATAAGTCAATGACAGATTTTGAAGGCATCAATTGGACATGTGAATGCATAAAAACCCTGGGCATTTATTTCAGTAATGTAACAAATGAAAGTCAATGTAAAAACTGGACACAAAAAATTGAAAACATTAAAAAGTTGATTAAATCATGGAATATGAGGAATATTACAATGTTAGGCAAGATACAAGTTGCCAAATCCATTCTCATTCCACAAATTACATACCTCTATTCTGTTTTACCTATACCAAAAAATATACTAAAGAACTGAATAGATTGATGTATAAATTTATATGGGATAACAAAAAAGAAAAGATAAAGAGGAAAACATTAATTTTACCATATGATAAAGGAGGATTAAATATTCTAGATATTGAATTACATGCAAAAACTATGCTTTTGAAATGGATTATCAAACTACTAGACAAAAGTGAAGGATTATGGAAGGAAATTCCCAAAATGTATTTTAATAAATTTGGTAAAAATTTACTAATATCTAAAATGAATATGCAAAATATTAATGACATCAAAAATATAAACTCAATACCAATTTTTTATCAAAATCTTTTAAAAATATGGACAGAATTTAATGCTAATATTACAAATCCAATGCAAGCTTCAGATATACAAAAACAAATCATATGGGGAAATAAATCAATAAAGATTAAAAATAAAAGCTTAATCTACCATAATTGGATTGATAGTAACATTCTACAAATAAAAGACATAATTGACCAAAATGGAAAAATCAGTGAAGAAGTAATTCTTAGAAAATTAAACAATAAATCAATCAAACAATAAATATGTAATGAAATTGACAACTATGATCATTTTTTTACAAAATGTAAATATTTTGAAAAATTAAGAATGAAAATGTCTGAAATCTTCACTAAAATTGGATACACCAGAAATATGTTACAATTAGAAAATTTTGTACTGGGGTATAAGATATCAGAAAACGCATATGATAATACAAACATTTTCATTACTTTCATGGGATTTGAGATTTACAAATGCTATTGTATGAGTGAGCAGAGAATAAAATCTATTGACCATTTAAAAATATGCAAAAATGATCTTGACTTACTTCTAAAAATATACACAGCAAGAAAAATTAAAATTCCAAAAATCTTAAACACTGCAAAGGAGGTCTTCGGGATCGCATAAAAACTGCTAGTCCAAAATATGTGTAAAAGTCCACTGAATAACACTAAACAGCAACTCCATAACAATTGAAAAGTTCATCCATCAAAGCAATGGGAGCTGAAAATAATCAAAGATATTTTTGTATTAAAAAAAAACAAAATAGATAAAAATTCATTAAAACATAATTATTATGAAAGAAAGTTTTTGTTTAAAATGAAAAAAAAAAAAAAAAAAAAAAAAAAAAAAAAAAAAAAAAAAACTTGACTAAAAATAGAAACACTGTTCTATTTATAGAATCAAATATTACATAATGTGACACCTCACCGAACAACACGGAAAATAAAGACAAGAAGTCTTCATGACAAAATATAAATGAATCAACATTAACCTCCGCAAAACTGAATTACTAATTCTAATCATTATTTTAAATAAAAAAAATTAAAATACTCATCTACTAAAAAACCAGCAACTTCATAACTGCTTCTAAAAAGGCTCAAAAACTGTCACAATCTATGTTCATCCAATGTTTGTCATCACCACCACATTCATCTTGCTAAAACATGTAAAATGAAAAATTAGTAATTCTATAAATAATTTGAAATTACAGAAATATTCCGGTACTAATCATTCGGCTAATGATATACACAAAATATGAAATAATAACTTTTCTGAAAGTTTCTGATCTACTTATAGTAAAATGTAAACATGATAAAGGGTTATAAAGGTCAATCTCGAATGACCTCTCGTACCGTCCCCTAATTTGCATACAATGACACAGGTCGAATACATATAGACATTATATATAGAAGCATTTATTTATTATTTTCTGCTCTCCATAAAGAATATTTGTACTTTATCATAAATGTTTAAGAATGAACAATGGAAAACTACTTACAATGTACGTTGACACCATGCTTATGTACTCCACTACTCATCTCTTCCATGTGGTTGACAGATTACGTGGCAGGTATAGGTCTGCTGCGAAACGGGATGTGTATTGGGGTGTAAACTGGGTCACCGATATTAAACGGATACTATTAACCGGCAGATCGTATCCGAAATGACAAAAGACAGGATCTATTTATACATATTTATAACTACACATAATTTAAATACCGAAATAAAAAGAAAGTTGTTCATTCTTCTATTTAAAATGATTATAAGAAATATATAGATTATTGATACAAAATGATTCATAATAGAATAACTTTGAAATATAGTATAGCCGATAAATATATATATACATATGTTAGCCTTCAAGAAAGCCCAAGCTTGGAGGATTGTTACTGGGCAATTTACATGAATAAAATCTTAAAAAAAAAAAAAAAAAAAAAAATATATATGCATGAAGAAAATTTTATGAATCGCAAGCGATATAAGTCCCCTACCCGCATTAATCCATGTCCTTCAACTCTGCCTTGACCTGTACTTATATCAAAAGATGAATCCAACATAGAAATAAGTTCAATATGTGTTTTAGAAAAAGGTCTGGAAATCAGAAAAATTTAATGAAATTTGCTATGAGGCCATACCTTTTGTAAGAACAAATAAATCAAACCCAACTTCAACTTATTCTTTATCATTATACAAATGTATAATGTATCTGCATGCCAAAAATCAGCTCAATATCTACAACAACAGGCATGCAAAGAATGGAAACTGAGAAGTTCATGAAATTTGCTAAGTGCAGGGGCCAATATTAACTCCTGTAGAAATGGTTCAATAAAATTGAAATACGTTCTTGATTTGTATCACACTAAGATATATTCACATACCAAAAAAGATATCAATATCTGCAATACCATGGAAGTAAAGTCCGGAAAACTGAGAATTTCATAAAATTTGCTAAATCCAGGGGCCATAACTCTTGTAAAAATAGGTCAATCGGAACCAAACTCGAACTTGATCTGTATAACACTAAGATGTAATCGCATATAAAAATTATTTCAACATCTACAACAAAAGCCGAGAAAAGTCCGGAAAACTGAGAATTTCATGAAAGTTGCTTAGTCCTGGGGCCATAACTCTTGTAAAAATAGGTCAATCAGAACCAATCTGTATCACATTGAAACAAACTCACATACCAAAAATGAGATCAATATCTGCAACAACAGCGAAAAAAAGTCTGGAAAACTAAAGTGTGACAGACAGACGGACAGACAAATATGGAGGGGGATTAGGGTCACAATGCTACTTGACTTGTTTACATGCTTCATGCTATGTTGCTTCATTCAATGTTTGATTATTCCATGTTCATTTGTCTTGCTTTCATCTCAAATTGACTTTATTACATTTGTCTTTCTTCTTTATGCAATGTTGCTTCCGTGCAATTTACATTTGTCCTTCGTCAATGCATAATTGTCGTTATACCATGCGTTATGGCATCTTTCATTGTGCTATCATTCTTTCGTCCTAATGCTATGATTGCTTCGTCAGATGGCGTATTTGACATATTTATCTTACAAGTCGACTTTTAAAAGTATCTCGAGCGTACATTGAAGAAGCCTCGAGGTCTGTTCTGTCCACGCCTTCAATGTACGCTCGAGATCCTTTTAAAAGTCGACTTGTAAGATAAATAAGTCGACTTGTAAGATAAATAAGTCGACTTGTAAGATAAATAAGTCGACTTGTAAGATAAATATGTCGACTTGTAAGATAAATAAGTCGACTTGTAAGATAAATATGTCGACTTGTAAGATAATTAAGTCGACTTGTAAGATATTTAAGTCGACTTGTCAGATATTTTATCTTACAAGTGTATGTCATGAGTGGGCAGTAACACGACCTATAAGCTAAATAACAAGATAATTTAAGTCGACTTATTTTTTCTTATATGTCGACTTAAAGATCTTACAAGTCGACTTAATCTTTATTAAGTCGACATAATTATCTTACAAGTAGATGGCAGAAATATGCCACCATAAGAAATCATGAAATGATAAATATTTGGGCTTTTTCTGTTTGTTTGTTTGGTTTTTTATTATTATTTATACAGTAATAGCCACATGCGGATGTGAAAATTCTAAGTTTGCAAATATTAATGCGAAAATGGTTTCGTGGCGTAGTGGGTATCGTGCCGGACTTACCCTTCAGTTATTTTTTTTTAGCGTGGGTTCGAATCCCGTCGGCTACATAATTTTTTCTTCTGAAATGTGAGTGGGGAAAAGTAAGTTTTTTTCTGAGATATCGTGGGAAAGGCGGTATACCATATCGAAAATTCTAGATAAATTGAAACTACACTAAGGAGGGAGGAAGGGGCGGGAGGGGGAGGTAAAGGAAGGGTGAAAAGGAGAGGGAGGGAGGTTGGGCGGGAGGAAGGAGGTAAGGGTTTGGGAGGGGGAGAGGTGTACCACCCTGTCCGTCCCCTCAGAGATCAACATTGATTTAGTCAATAATGTTCTATATAGTTTCCTTTCATAATTTTGACCTTGCAACGGCGTAGCTCTACCTGAAAAAGTGAAGGGGCACAACATCCCAAAATTTCTAACAAGAAAAAAAAATGGGGGGATGAGATTTAAAAAATATGGGGGTTTCATGTTCTGTATGCACAAATTTTAACATTCCTGGTACAATTCTAAATTTTAAGTACATGAATGAATGTCTGGCGAACGGTAGCAAGCCAGGAAATTTTTTGAGCAAAATATTGACTTGTCAGAAAATACTTTCTATACCCTTTATCATTAACAAGTACATGTAATAATATTCTAGATATAGTTTGAGTTAAGGGGGTTCGAGTATCGTTATTTTGACACTGTTTGTAAGATTCCTTTTGTTCAGTGGCGGTTCCATATATACGACTTGCAAGCGACGACGGTCAGCCAACGAAGCTTTTTCAAAGTTTTGTTATAAAAAAATATTTTTTTATTTAAACTGAATAGTGATATGAGGGATCAGTGTTTTGGAGAAAAAAATATGGAGGGCAACGGTACATTAAATGTACCGTTGCCCTCCATATTTTTTTCTCCAAAACACTGATCCCCCTCCATAAAAAAAGAAAAACTGGAAAAAATAAGAACTTGCATAAAAAACATTTTATTTTATAAGTACCCTCAATTTTTTTCTACATCCTCTACTGGACTGATGGACAACATGGACAGTTTACATTATACATAAAATTGACAAAATGAAAAAAATGTATCCTCGTCCGGGATTCGAACCCACTCGGAAAGGTATAAAAAGAATGTTTTCGTGGACGGACGTGAAAACCACTACGCTACAGAGATACCAAAATCCTATCAAAGGTAAATAGTGTTAGAACTTACAAAAATCTGATGCATACAAAAGCAAACATTTACTAATTCATAATAACATATTTTTCAAATATTTATACAGCGTCATCAATCTACTTCTGTCCTCTTGTGCGATAATATAACTTATTTTTCGAACAATACTGTAGTAGAAGAGATTTCCCACGACAGGGGATGTTTCAAAGTTCATTCAAGGAACGGGCACTTGCGGTCGCGCGAAGCGCCATCTGGTATCAAAATTGAAGTAAGCATTGACGAAGCAATCATAGCATTAGGACGAAAGAATGATGGCAGAATAAAAGATGTCATAACGCGTGGTATAACGACAATTATGCATTGACGAAGGACAAATGTGAAATGTACGGAAGCAAAATAACACAAAGAAGAAAGATAAATGAAATTTGAAATGAAAGCAAGACGAATGAACTTGGAATAATCAAACATTAAATGAAGCAACATAGCATGAAGCATATAAGCAAGTCAAATAGCATTGTGACCCTAATCCCCCTCCATAGACAAATGGGGTGGAAACTATAAGTCCTCTCCGGCAAGCCGGTAGGGGACTAATAAATACAATTTTTCTCAAAAGTAGGCCAAAGTCAAAGATCAAGGTCATTAGGTCAAAGGTCATGGTCTCAAATGATAGGTCTCGTCACAAGGTACCTACATGTGAAATATCAAAGCCCTATCCCTTAGTTCAAGAGATATAGGCAAGCTAATAATGTCCATGTAGTTTATGCCTATTGTATTAGGCAATTGAATATGACTGAGCAGTTTTTACCGACCAAAAACCGGTTAAGATATCATGTTCCCACTCACAGTCTCTCCTCAGCGATTGTTTATCTATTTTAATTTATTTACTATGTATTTTATTTTATTTCTTTGCGTAATACATATCGGTACCTGCCTTAGCGTGATCCCACACAGTGTATTGGGGTTAAAATCTAACTCTTATACATAAGTACAAAATTTGTTTAACTCGGCACCCAGTTTTTTTTTATGGTTGCGATTTTTTAAGGTCGCAAAACCAAATTTTCAGTTGCAAATGCGACCAATTCAGTCGCAACTTGGAGCACTGCAATGTTAAAGTTTTTGAAAAGTAAGTCAAAGGTCAAGGTCATGAGTTAAAAATTTTTGGTATCAATGGAAAGGTCTTGTCACAAGGAACACACATGTGAAATATGAAAGCCCTTTCACTTACCATTCAAAAGATATGCCCAATGTTAAAATTAAAAATGTCTAGGTAACCTACTTGCCGAAGGGGCAAGTGAACACCTGCTTTGCACTTTCCCGACCCAACTTTTCACTTACCCCGAGCAACGGGAAATGGGAATTCTAGACCCCTGCAGGTTAATTTAGAACGACAACGTCTGAAGGGACCAGAACGAAAGTAAACAAATTGAAGAAATACAGGGTGAAGCGAACATCAGTGGGTGAAAACTTTTTATGTACTACATAGTAGACGAAAGAACAGTATTTTAGCTTTGCATTGATGTAAGATCACTAGTGATGAAAAATCAGACAAATTTTACTACTGATTATTGGGGCACCTTCGGAAACTAACTATCGATTGATTATTCAATTTATTGAAACTATCCAGTTTTGGAAAATCATGTTCAAAACTAGTGAAATACCACTGAGGATGCCGACTTTTTTAACATACACATACACTGCAAGTGCATAATAATACAATTTCAAACTAAAATTAACAATTCAATTTGTTTTTCTTGACCATTGTTATTTTACACTTAGCTTGATGTCATTTTGATTACTTTTCATTTTGTTTATAGTTGCCTTTTACCTCTGAGCGACAATACAGATACAGAAGCTTTATTAAGTGTCAAACATTTGTAACGTTACAACATAAGCTCTGAAGCTATTTCGACAAACAT
Organism: Pinctada imbricata; assembly: GCA_033119305.1. Taxonomy (NCBI): domain Eukaryota; kingdom Metazoa; phylum Mollusca; class Bivalvia; order Pterioida; family Pteriidae; genus Pinctada; species Pinctada imbricata. Next base: position 71,882,322 of record VSWD01000010.1, read on the forward strand.
AGTAAAACAACAAAGCAACAGTTAAATGTCACAGACATGCACCTAAAAATAAAAGCACACATAAAGCTGAAGCATTCACATGTAAGACAAATATAACAAAAAGACAAAACACTTAGACTACAATGAACATTAAAAGCACAGAGCTTATCACATAAAGTATCATGCAGCACATAAAAACATGCAACGCAATATAAAACTTAAAAGCTATCATGCATATTTAGTAAATACGGGAACCTACCCAGTGTATATGGGCCATGACAATGGATTGTCAATTTAATATCGATTATCGAAAAGGTTTCAACGATCAACCATCAAAAGTCGGGAGACTATTGTTACATCACTATCTGACTGTAGAACACCGTGATATGTTGAAGGCAGTGGCTCTGGATACGAACGTTAGTATCTTTAGACCTATGTCTCGGCGTACGAACATGTTTCTAATTGGTCTGTAACTGTCACGTGACCAATAGATTGAAAGATTCAAAGCTACATCAGTCAAATTTTCTAAGTTTTGCTGACGACTTTTTATTACACTTGACGAAAATTTCTAAGTTTTGGTGATAAGTTTTTATCACGATTTTTTCTAAGTTTTGGTGACGACTTTTTATTAAGATTTTTTCTAAGTTTTGGTGACCACTTTTTATCAAGATTTCTTCTAAGTTTTGGTGACGATTTGTCTGGTCAAGTCGTCACCTGGTAACGACTTGACTAGACAACTCGTCACCAAAATGGTCAGGTTACGAGTTGTTTTTTTTTTTTTTTGGTTACGAGTTGTCTTGTTACAAGTTGTCTTGGTTACGAAGTGTCCTGATACCATTGAAATATATATATGCAGTAGTTCACTTCGATTTTAGAAAAATATCTCACCCAATCCTCCTGCCCCTAAAAATCCCCTCTAAGCCTGGTTTCACCTCTTCTTCTCTTCCGATTTCCCTCTGATCTACGACAGTTTGTCATGCGCACAGAGGTGAAACCAGGTTTAGAGGGGATTTTTAGGGGGAGAAGGACTGGGTGAGTTATTTTTTGCTTGAAGAGACTGGAATTTGTCAAAAAAGGACGACTTTCCCGAATTTTTTGTCGCACAGAAATTCTCAAGTTTTGCCTATGCATAGCAGTCAGACCGAAGACGAAAAAACAGATAACACTGTCGTAGGTCTGCAAGTCGGAATAATACGATCTGTGTTCGTACACCGAGACATAGGTCTAAAGATAGGAACGTTCGTATCCGGAGCCACTGCCTATGTTGAAAACATCGCTAGAAATAGCACTGGAAAAATTATAACAAACTCGACATCAGTTCAAAAAGATGTGTACCTTCGTGTTAGGGAGTGGGAGGGGGGGGGGTGCACTAAAAAAGTGCCTATGTGAAATGGGCATTCCACAATTCTACTTTTGTTTCACTCCAGTACTGTATCACTTACGAAAGGATTGGTAAATGGTTTATCATTTTTTATTTCACAAATTACCATCTGAGCTTGTCCTCTGCAAATCAAAAGCTTAGATCATCCGTTAGTAAAGAAATAAAAGAAATGATTTTTTCACAACTTGTCAACTTTTCCCACCACAACTGCTGGTTTTAGACAATTCACCATTGTTTCATTTCGTCCCTGTACAACTTTGCGAGTCAGTGCACAAGTCGGAGCACCAAAGTTTTAGTTTGTAAGTGAACAAAATTATAGTCCGATTCTCTGTAAGCACCAGCATTTTTGTATTTAGGGACTTGGAAACCGCCGCTATGTTGTTGTAGATGAAATCCCTAAGCCGAGTTCAGTTCAGTTCAGTTATAGATTCCGCCTCTACTATATATAGGCGTACCGTCCGAAAACGTAAGCTGTATGTTGGAATTTTGACCTATGCAACGGACCCACCCGAAGCAGTGAGGGTTCTTTTACGTGCCTACGCCTAAACGAGACACGGCACCCCCGTTTATAGTCCTTTCCGAAAGACTAGGCTGGGGTTACTTGGCTATATACAAGGTGTTAACCCACACCACCTGGCGAGGCTCTAAGTTGGTAATCTTACATCCACCTGGCGTTCGTCGAATTCGATGCTGGTCAGTCGCATGCTTCACAGGGCACGAGTCGACGTACTAAACGCTCTACCAACTGAGCTACGCCACCCCACGAACAGTTATTCCATACATATATACATATACCATACCATATACCACTATATACATGTATCCACTGTGTATGCAATGTATAATATGAATGTTGTGAGGGTGTGTTATTGTGCTGCAATTTGGATGGTCCGTATTTACAACACGAGACAATCTTCTCGGCCACAGTCTATTCAGACCGTTTTCGAGACCTCTGAGAAAGTTCGACCCTGGCAGGATTCGAACCCAGGACCTCCTGTATGGATGTCCGGCGCTCTATACCAACTGAGCTATGCGACCCGGGCCATATATCCTCCAGTAGTATTCATGGGCGGATACAGGACTTTTTTCAGGGGTGGTCCAAAAGTCAGAAGTTCAAGTTTTTGAAGAGCAAAAAAGAAAAAAAAAAAAAAAAAAAAAAAAGAAAGAAAAAAAAAAAGCAAGCGCCAGAAAATTAATTGATTAATGATTACAAGTTCTGTTTCTAATTATAAATAAAACAGATAACTGGTGAGCAATAGTGAGTAAAAAGTTTAAAATCTTGAATTTTCACATCATAGTACTTGATTAATGATTGTCAGTTCTAATCGTAATATGAAAAAAAAAAAACAACAAAACAAATGACGAGCGATAGCGTGCCAGAGAATTAAAAGGTTAGACAATAACCAGGGGCGGATCCAGAACCCCAATTGCCGGGGGGGGGGGGCACATACAATTTTATGGAAATCACTTTCGAGGCCCGAAGGGCCGAGTGGGGGAGGGTGTGGGAGGGGGTTTCCCCCTCCCATTGGTGGGGGTTCGGGGGGCCTCCCCCGAGAAAATTTTGAAAAAAATGAAGCAATTTGGTGGCATCTGAAGCGTATTTGAACTGATTTTAGAAGGGATTTGGCGCGCATGATTCTGTCAGTGTGATTACAATATTTATTATTCATATAGAATATATTTGAAAATTTTCGAAATTTTCTGATGCTGTACTGTTCTTGCACGACATGCAGTAGTCAACATGTTCAGGATTTCCTTAAAAGAAACGGGCGGATCAGGACTGAGAAGTTTTGAAAGGGCAGATAACCCATGGGGAGGGTGTCCAGCCATACATTCTCGTAAAACTAGGAAAAATCAGCATTTTATGCAAATTCCAGGCAGCATTTTATGCAAATTCCAGGCAGGACTTGACCCCCTAACCACTCTAGATTCGCGCTTGTTTGTTAATATTTTTATAAAGCTATATATAAAGAAAATAAGTAATTACAGGGTGTGTTTTTTTCTAGCCCCTGATGTCAGGGGCCTGGGCCGGTGAAATTGGGAATTTTGCAACATTTTAACATAAATTGGGAAATAAATTTCAAACAACAAAAAGATATATTCATGCAAATTATCCCTTATCATATCAATTGTCTATATTTTGAATCCCTCCTAGAGCATGTTTGTTCTACTTTCGTTTTCCTTTCAGTTAATGATACGTAAATTGGAAATGAATTTCTCCATTTGGAGAAAAGATTGAATTGGGAATTTTTAGGTCTAAAATTGGGGAAAAGTACCTCTTTTTACCAAATTTCGGCCCCATACAGACCCTAAAAATTCCCTTGTAAATGATAAATTTCCTTGACAAACTAGATATCACGGGTGCCCCATTTCCTGCATCGTCCAGATTGAAAGGTTTAATTATTTCTTGCCAATCTTGGCAGTTCTATCATGATTATATTTTTGATTTACCTAGGGGCTTAACCAAAAATGTAATCATGATAACTTCGATTCTGAAAATAAAGAAAAACGTGGATTTTTATCTCTTCAAAATTCTTGGAGGGTAGCCGGTTTGTTCATTTTAAAAAGATTGATCACGACCTCAAATTTAGAGTGAAAAAAATGTAAGTTTTATAGGAGGTTGTATCGAAGATTTGGTCAAGAAATATGTGTGTTAAATATGCCTTGCATAGGATATAAAGTTCCCGATTCATCCCTCAGATTAAAGAAAATTCGATATGAAAATGATCCAATGTTGGTTGTTCCCGAAACGTGTGTACTTCCACGTACAGACAATGGACATGACTATCTATCCCCGATAAATTTTTGGAAAATTTACTCAAATCGGTGGTTTCTGGGGGTGTTTTCGGACTATTTCTGACTAGTTTTCAAAGATTTATTACGGAAACAGTAGTTTAATGCTTCCAAAAGCATGTCATAAATGCCCCTTCTTTGGGCACTGCCGGGGGGGCACGTGCCCCCCCCCCCCCCCGGCTGAATCCGCCACTGATAACGCTATGTATATCCTCTATTCATGCCTTTTTCAGAATGTCCCTGTTTATTGACAAAGGTGTAATGTATATGGGTTGTACAATACAAATACAATACAAAATACAAATTAATTTATTCCAAATTAGGGCCCATCTGAGCATAACGATCATGATTGGATACATTAATTACAATACACAAATATTACCCCCACCCCCACCCTCTGGATCCGCGCTTGAGTATTTATGCATAATGATAGACGAGAACGAAAATATTTGCAATTGACTATATATATAAAACATTATTTTCATTTATGCTGCATGGTTGCCATAGATATAGATTTAGATAGGTTGTAAAAACTATTTCAAAGAAGTACAATTTTTAACCTTTTAGAATTTTTTTCCACACCGGATAACAATTTGTACAGACATATATCATACATATATGTGACTGAATATGTAATGTTGTATCCTAACTTAATCACATAAAACCATAAGATGACGGGGAAAATGAAAATATAAGAGAGTTAAGTTTTTAAAACATGGCAACAATTCACCATAGTTTGAAAATAGCAATTTGTAATTTTTAGCTTAAACAATGGAGATTCTTAGTCTTTTGGAATTTAAGAATTAAAACGTATCAGTTGGCAATCCATGACAAGCAATTTTTCTTTGTTGCCAAGGTAGCACGGACAGTATACACGGAAATCTACACTTTTTAATTACTTCAGATTGTAGACATAATTTCTGACTATATCAAAGGACATAACATGAAAAATTGATAGTTCAGGAAATATAACATTTTGGCTTCAATTTTTTAAAATACAAATTCTCTGTAAGCACCTAACATTTTTGGCCACGCATGTTCTCCGAGTTTTCATGAAATTCCATCTATGGGTAGGGCTAAAACCAGGCTACATAAAAATTCATTGACATATTATTACCAAGTGACTTGGTTGCCATTGTATAGCTTAATTTTATAAAGACTGAAATTGCGAACCATTTGTATAAGACACAATAAGGCTTCAAAATTGTAAAATTTTTGAAGCTGGTATCTTAAGAGCTGGTTGCCATGGCAACTAAGTCACTTGGAAACAATATTTTGATGATTTTTTTTTATTTCTGGCCTTTAGTCCTACCCATATATGAAATTTACGAGAATCGAAAAAAAAAATGCGTTTCCAAAGTTTTGGGGGTTACAGAGAATTGTTTCCAAAAAAAAAATAATCCCATAACTGCCTACTTCCGCTCAAAATTACGCTTTTTCCGATGACTTATGATATGCTAATGGTATACTGATATTCAACATTCTTGATTTTTATTTTTTATTTTGCATTTTTT